>CM053032.1:23851517-24014017 GCA_028564925.1 Lithobates sylvaticus
ACATCTGGGGTGCCAAGGTTCGCCATCATAGGCAGCCCCAGCTGAAGTGGGGAGTAGGTACCTGTCAAAACGAGGTACCCCCCCCCCACAAAAAAAGTTACAAAAGAGGAGGAGGAGGAGTACATAAAACAGGACTTCTCATTATGGTGAAGTTCCGTTTTAAAACCGGATGGGTTTACTTCCTCTTTGTTTCCCTGCAAAGGTAAAGCATAATGGACTACTATGCATCGCATAGTAGCCCATTATGTGTCACTTACCTGACACAGGAGCCTGCGATGTCACCGCTGTCCCCCTCTTCCATGGAGCGTCCATCTTCCTTCCGGGTATCGCTGCTCCGGCGCTGTGAGTGGCCGGAGCAGCGATGGCGTCACTCCGGCGCATGTGCGCGGGAGCCGTAAGTGACGGCATGTTTGCATTCACTTGCGGCGCACCCAGTGCGCCTGCGCCGTTGTCTACCGTAGACAGCGGTGCCCTTTTTTTGTAAAATATCTCCTTAACCGTGTAGGTTAAGGAGATATTTATTGGACCTACAGGTAAGCCTTAATCTAGGCTTACCTGTAGGCCAAAGTGGTCTGTAAGGGTTTACAACCACTTTAAGCAACCGATCAGTAAACTGCGCAGCTAACGTCTGCAGCACACAATGGCCAGGAGTAAGGCGCATGCATGTCTAAAGGGACCCCAGGAATGCGTTCTTTCATATAATGCTCTTAAAAGAAGATTCATGGAGGGGGCTGTGACATATAAAGGAGCCTACTGGCCCCTCTCGCCAAACTTGGTCCGAGTGATGATTTGAACTAAATGATTTAACTGAAAACATGTAATTGCATGTCGATCGAGGAGAGGGAGACGAGGGAAAGTCTTCTATGCATACAGTTCAGCTTTAAAGCACTGGTATGTCGGACATTGCTTGTTGCGGGTGGGGGAAGGGGTTGGTAAGTAGAGGGGTTGGTCTGACAAGAGAACCTGTCACTTTGCCCTGAAAGGGTGCAGAAACAAATTCTGGTAAATGGAAGAATGAACAATTCTATATAATTTAAAATTCCTTTGTTGGTCTTGATGGCAGCAGGAGCCGTTCTGATCCTGCATGCTTTATCTGAGATGGAGAAAGTCACTGAGCCAAAAAAATGTTAAATAAAGCCATTGTTTTTTTTGGGGGGAATTTTTAATGTTTGTTTCTGTTTTTGTTCCTCTTCTAGGAGAACAGCCAAAGAAATTCGCTGTAAAACCCCGCAGGGACAGATTCCATCCAGTGCGGAAATTCAGATCCACATCAATCGCGCTGTGCTGCGCAACCCCGAGGTGAAGTACAATTACACGGAGGACCCCACAGTGCAGAAAATCGAACCAGAGTGGAGCATCACCAGGTAATACACACAGCTTATCACTACAGAGGTCTGTGATCTCTCTGGATGATGCGACTTTCAATCTAAATTCCAGGCAAACTGCAAAATACATATCCTGCCAAAAGGATTTGTATGTTTGTCCATCCCAACTGTGAGATTTACACAGCTCTGCCATACAGCACAGCCCTCTCTGGCAAAAGAGGAGACATCGTTTTTCTCTACTTGTCCCTCCCCTAGCCTGTGACTGGACAGTGAAAGGAGAAGCAGCACAGTGATGCACTCATCTCACTGTCATTACTCTCTCCTATCGGCATGCTCTTGTTGGCACAGGAATACTGCAGTGCAGCTGATTGTGTTGCTTCTTCCTTCCTCAGTCTGAGCTCTGTTGTACAGAACAGTGGTCTCCTAACTGTGGCCCGAGGACCGAATCTGGCCCTTTCCTAGCCTTTATTCGGCCCTTGGGCACTATTTCTCTCAATGATATGAGGCACTGTTCTTCCCACTGACACCAACTATTCCTCCCACTAATATCATTGATGGGACACTATTCCTCCCACTAGTACAAATGATGGGGCACTATTCCTCCCACTACACCAGTGATGGGGCACTATTCCTCCCACTACACCAGTGATGGGGCACTATTCCTCCCACTACACCAGTGATGGGGCACTATTCCTCCCACTACACCAGTGATGGGGCACTATTCCTCCCACTACACCAGTGATGGGGCACTATTCCTCCCACTACACCAGTGATGGGGCACTATTCCTCCCACTACACCAGTGATGGGGCACTATTCCTCCCCCTACACCAGTGATGGGGCACTATTCCTCCCACTACACCAGTGATGGGGCACTATTCCTCCCACTACACCAGTGATGGGGCACTATTCCTCCCACTACACCAGTGATGGGGCACTATTCCTCCCACTACACCAGTGATGGGGCACTATTCCTCCCACTACACCAGTGATGGGGCACTATTCCTCCCACTACACCAGTGATGGGGCACTATTCCTCCCACTACACCAGTGATGGGGCACTATTCCTCCCACTACACCAGTGATGGGGCACTATTCCTCCCACTACACCAGTGATGGGGCACTATTCCTCCCACTACACCAGTGATGGGGCACTATTCCTCCCACTACACCAGTGATGGGGCACTATTCCTTCCACTATACCAGTGATGGGGCACTATTCCTCCCACTATACCAGTGATGGGGCACTATTCCTCCCACTAATACAAATGATGGGGCACTATTCCTCCCACTAATACCAATGAGGGGGCACTATTCCTCCCAATAATACAAATGATGGAGCACTATTCCTACCACTATACCAGTGATGGGGTACTATTCCTCCCACTACACCAGTGATGGGGCACTATTCCTCCCACTAATACCAATGAGGGGGCACTATTCCTCCCACTATGCCAAGGATGGGGCACTATTCCTCCCACTATGCCAAGGATGGGGCACTATTCCTCCCACTATGCCAAGGATGGGGCACTATTCCTCCCACTATGCCAAGGATGGGGCACTATTCCTCCCACTATGCTAAGGATGGGGCACTATTCCTCCCACTATGCCAGGGATGGGGCACTATTCCTCCCACTATGCCAGGGATGGGGCACTATTCCTCCCACTATGCCAGGGATGGGGCACTATTCCTCCTACTGACCACCAAGCCTGAGGTGGTCAGTAGTGATTTTTACTGATGCTGGGCAGAGATCTTTTCTTCCCCCCAAGCCTCAATCTGGCACCCCTAAAGTCTGAAGGACAGTAAACTGGCCCTTCAAAAAGTTTGGAGACCCCTGGTATAGAAGATTATAAGAGCCTGATATAAAGTCACATAGAAAAAAAACAAACACATGGTAGGGCCTGTTCACATTATGACATTGTAGTAACGCATATGTTACCATGCAACAAACGTAAAACTGCATTGGTGCAGTGCGTTGGCATTCACTCTGATTTGTACTCCAACTGACCTTGACATGGCACTAACCTGCCATGCCAAAAAATTATGCATGTCCAATTTTGGCATGGCATGCTTGTCAGCAAGGTTCGTTGGGTGATATTCAGAATGAATTGCACCACAGTACAGCAACGCATTTAATGTGGATTGCTGGGATGCAACCTTTTAATGGTGTATTGCTAAATACAGAGCTACTCTAATTTTGTGTCTTTGATATCTTCCTGGAGTCCGGCTTTAAGCGGTGTTGTTCTTTTTGCAGTGGTGGGACTCCGCTGACTGTGTCCGGACTGAACCTGGCAACTATTAGGGAACCAAAGATCCGGGCAAAGTATGGCGAGGTGGAACGTGAAAATGTGAGTGCTAATCGGAGACTACTAGATATGTGTGTTGGGAGGTGTGACAGAGGTGAGCCGGGACATTAATTGCCTTGTGATTTCCCCATCTAGAACTGTACGGTTTATAATGACACTACCATGGTTTGTCTGGCCCCTTCCATTGAAAACCCCCTGAGAATTCCGCCGGAGCTCGGAGACAAACCAGACGAGATCGGCTTCATCATGGACAACGTCCAGGCACTGCTCATCGTGAATATGACCAGCTTCACGTACTACGCTGACCCTGTGTTTGAGCCCCTCAGTCTATCCGGGAACCTGGAGCTAAAGCCCAGCTCTCCTCTTATCATCAAGGTGAGTGAGGGTCATGGTGCAACTTCCGGCCCGTCTACACATTTCTCCTTCAATTTCTCTTTGCAGCAGAGCATCTAAAACCAAGACTTGTATTCTTTTCTTCTCAGGGTCGTAATATATTACCATCCGTACCTGGGAACTTCCGTCTCAACTATACAGTCTTGATTGGCGACACCCCATGTGCCCTAACCGTGTCTGAGACGCAGCTTCTGTGCGAATCGCCAAACCTTACAGGACAGCACAAAGTCACGGTATGTATTCTGTCCTCGACGCAGCAACAGGATGGCCTAGTAGATGTTGGATCACCTGCATAAAAACAGATATTTTGGCGCTATTGACCAAGCTTGCATTTAAGTTAAAGAAGGCTCGCTAAGAAACGTTTTTTTACATTAACCACTTGCCGCTCGCCCACCAGTACATTTACTGCGGCTAGCTAGCAGCTGCAGGTTAAGCAACTTTGACTATGCGTCGCTTGGCACATGCGCACTGGGGCGCGGAGTGGTGCGATACCCTGACCAGTGATCTTGGTGCTTGGTACCTGGCCACTCTGAGTGTCCGGGTATCCTGTGCACTAGCTATGACCAATTATAGCAATCACCTGTAAGCAAAACCGTCTTGAATGGCTTCCATTCACGACTGCCTGCTTGCTATTGTGATGCTGTGATTGGCCCACCGCTATCACATGATACCTGGGACAATCATAGCACCCTGTACCATGTGATTAGCTGTAGCCAATCATAGATCACAATAGTAAGCAATCTGTCATGAATGAAAGCCATTAATAACAGTTAAAACCATTGCTTATAACAGTGATCATTACTGTTATAAGCAATAAACAATGTTAAAACAAAAAAAAAAAAAATCCATGATCTTGGTGCTTGGTACCTGCCCACTCTGAGTGTCCGGGGTATCATGTGCACTAGCTATGACCAATTATAGCAATCACCTAAAACAATCTTGAATGGCTCAAAGAAAGGGGGGGGTCGGGACTTTGAATGAGGCATTGGCTGTAACCAGATAGAATCAATTATAATAGTATTTAATTAAACAACATTTTGTTTAATTAAATACTATTATAATTGATTCTATCTGGCTGCAGCCAATGCCTCATTCAAAGTCCCGATCCCCCCCCCCCTTCTTTGAACCAATATTTATAGTGATGGAGGTACCTGACAGTGATTGGTCATGGCCTCATTTAAAGTCCCACCCCTCTTTTTTACAATTGACAGTCTTGAATGGCTTCCATTCATGACTGCTTGCTTGCTATTGTGATGCTGTGATTGGCCCACCGCTATCACATGATACCTGGGCCAATCATAGTACCCCCTGTACCATGTGATTGGCTGTAGCCAACCACAGATCACAATAGTAAGCAATCTGTCATGAATGAGAGCCATTTATTATTATTATTTAAGGTACTTGTATAGCGCCGTCAATTTACGCAGCACTTTACATATACATTAATAACAGTTAAAACCATTGCTTATAAAAGTGATCATTAGTGTTATAAGCAATAAACAGTGTTAAAAAAAAAAAATCCCTGATAAGCCAGGCCAAGGGGAGGGCAGAAGAGGCAGCCATCTTGGGTGTTGGCGCAGGGTGCAAAAAAGGGCCGAACCTGCAACCTATGCTGTCAAATTAGTTCAAAGCTCATGGTGCGTGGTGGCTGGGGGTTGTGTGTATGTATGTCTCTGTCTCTCTCTCTCTCTCTCTCTCTCTCTCTATATCTATATCTATATCTATATCTATATCTATATCTATATCTATATCTATATCTATATCTATATCTATCTATATCTATATCTATATATCTACATACATCATCTCTATCTCTTTTTTTTTTTTTTTCTTTTTTTTTTTTTTCACCCTGGGTGCTATAGGATCTTGTCCAGACACGGACTTCAGCCTATGTCCGCTTTATGTGAAAAATAGTTGTCTTTTTGATGACATAAGGTGAAAACTGAACAATGTGTTTTTCTCTGCAGTGTTAGTGTTAAAGGGCAAGTCCACCCAAAACTGACTTCTTACATTGATTGGGAATTGCAGTGTCAGGATCTCATCATCAGATCTAATACCGTCACCCAGTACCATGTGCAATTTCTGTACAAAAAACATGCAAGATCCAAGACTGTAATTATTGTAGAAGGTGGGCGGAGCTGGGAACTCAGGTGCAGAGTTGTCATTATGAAGTCACAAAAGACATAAGTGTTAGCTGGTTCAGAGTTCTGACATCTACTCAAACTAATTTATCCTTTTTGAGTGAACTGACCTTTTAAAGGTTTAAACAGTTGCTTGCAGAATATCAGGCTTATCTTTTATGTGTGTGACTTTTTTTTTTTGTTCTAATAACTCTTTCAGATCAAAGCCGGAGGTTTTGAATTCTCACCCGGAACCCTGCAGATCTATTCCGACAGCCTTCTGACCCTTCCGGCAATTATTGGCATCGGTGGAGGTGGTGGGCTCCTCTTGCTGATCATCATCATCGTGCTGATCGCCTACAAGCGCAAATCGAGGGATGCAGACCGCACCTTGAAGCGTTTGCAGCTGCAGATGGACAATCTGGAGTCGCGGGTGGCCCTGGAATGCAAAGAAGGTAAATTCCGACATGAAACCTCTGTGTGCAACCAAACCTGTATATATGGCACCGCTCCACAAGAAGTGACCAGCCACACGGGGGGGAGGGGGTTCTACCTTCTCCCTGCAGCCTAGCAAACGCATAAACCGCACTCTGCTACATTTTGTTGCTGCTTTGATGTCAGAATAGGTCCAGTAGTCGTTCTTTCCCCCGTCAGACACCATCCACTGATGCATTTCACCTGAGCTTAAAGTGATTTTTTAATTAAATAACATGTTATACTTACCTGCTCTGTGTAATCGTTATGCACAGAGCAGCCCAGATCCTCCTCTTTGGGGTCCCCCGCCGGCTCTCATCGCTCCAACACCTCGCTAAGTGCCCCCATTGCAAACCACTTGCTATAGGGTTGCTCATGAGCACACTCCTGTGTGTCCATAAGACCCCCTCACACGCTTATCACTGCCTCTGATTGACAGCAGTGGGAATCAATGCTTTCTGCTTCTGTATCTGGGCCAATGAGGACCAAACGAGCTGAGAGAACGTTGGCTCTCGTGCACATCGCTGAATCAAGATCGGCCTCTGATATGTATTTAGGGGGGCTGCGGTAAGGTAAACTATCATCTGCCTTTACAACCACTTTAACATAGGAAGACCTTCATTAAACCCATTTGGAGAAACGCGTTAGCTTGATTCACATCTAACAGGGCAGAGAATGTCTGGATGATACTTCTCCAAACAAGCTCATGCAATGGCCAACCACAGCAGCACAGTCTCCTTAATAGATCCATCTTCTCTTCTCCAAGGCCAACACACATAAACCTCATTCCACTTGATTTTTTTTTGCAGAACTGCAGCAAGCGTTATTGGTACCAGATTAGGGCAGTGATGCCACTCCCTGACGCATTTCACCCAAAGTGGTTGTAAACCCTTACATATACCCAGTGAAGTGACTGGCCTCAAGCGATACACAAATATGAAACAAATCCTCCTACATAAGTTGGACCTTAAGTCCAGAATTTATAAAGCTCGTCAGAGAGCTCATAGAAAAGGGGGTAGAAAGGTGAAATTACACTCCGCAGAGCTCAGTGGGGAGAGCTCAGACATCTGATTGAAGCGAAGAGACACGCCCCCATCCTCACAGCACACAGGAACAGAGCTGAGAATTTCAATCACAGGCAGTTTGTTGGAGATCCCTCCCATGTCACCCCTTTTCTCTTGCTGTCAGGAAAACATGTCAGTAGTGATTGATGCAAATAGCTGAGGCACAAGGCAGCAGACAGAAGTGACACTTAGTTCTCTGGATTGAGACAAGTACACACTATAGAGCATAGGTACTCAACCTGTGGCCCTCCAGCTGTTGCAAAACTTGCCCTATCGTTGGTATCAGTGAGATCAAAGCCGTAGTAAACTGCAGTTGACAAAAAATAAAAAATTTCCCTGCAAGGCAATGTCATAGTGTGCTAGCATGCATTGCATACTAGCACATAATGCAAGATTTACCTTAGAACAAAGCCCTCCAGCGCCGCGCTGAGAGGGCTGACACCTTCCCCCAGCCTTACTTCCAGGTTCATGTCCTCCGGCTTCATGAGTGGCCGGGGGCGTGATGGTGTCACTCCCGCGCATGCAGGCTGGAGTCCCTGTTTACGGCACAGGCTTTGAAGGTCCGGCACTGTATGGCAAACCTTCAGAGCACATGTGCCGGTAACGTCACCGGCTGCATGCACTCTGAATATCTCCTAAACTGTGCAAGTTTAGGAGATATTCACAGTACCTACAGGTAAGCCTTACTATAGGCTTGCCTGTAGGTACAAGTGGTAGTACAGAGTTTACTACCACTTTAATAGTTCCCCATTTATGGTGTTCATTGACGACAATGGGAGGAATATTGCCCCATTGTTGGTGTCAGTGGGAGAAATAATGCCCCATCGTTGGTGTCGGTGGGAAAAATAGTGCCCCGTTGGTGTCGGTGGGAAAAATAGTGCCCCGTTGGTGTCGGTGGGAAAAATAGTGCCCCGTTGGTGTCGGTGGGAAAAATAGTGCCCCGTTGGTGTCGGTGGGAAAAATAGTGCCCCGTTGGTGTCGGTGGGAAAAATAGTGCCCCGTTGGTGTCGGTGGGAAAAATAGTGCCCCGTTGGTGTCAGTGGGATTAATAATGCCCCATCATTGGTGTCAGTCAGAAGAATAATACCCCATTGTTGGTGTCAGTTTGAGGAATAGTGCCCCATTGATGGCGTCAATGGGAGAAATAGTGCCACATTGTTAATGCCAGTAGCAGGAATATTGCCCCATGTTGGTGTCAGTGGGAGGAATAGTGTCTTGTATCAGTAGAAGGAAAAGTACCTCAAGGGCCAGATAAAGGCAAGTAGGGGGCCGCATCTGGCCCCTGAGCTCGCTGTTTGGAGACCCCTGCTATAGAGGGATAGGCTTTCTTCATATTTAATGTCTTGAGGTTTACAACCACTTTAACATGATGAAGCCCATTGGGTGAAACATGTCAGTTGTTGGAATCACATCTGATGGGGAGAGAATATCTGTCTGACCTAATCTTACCTTAATAAAATTGTTGGGGGTTGTGCAAAAAATGATATTTGGGTGCAACTTTTGTGTTCATATTCCACGTGCAGCAGAATGGATAAACCAAATTCCAGGCGGGAAGTTCATACGCACATCATGGTCTTTCAAGCCTTTGGGGCAGATGTTCCAGCTTGTCTACACGTGCCAGCTTTCATCTCACACAATATGGCCGTGTAGATTTTTAAATGATGTGCGAATCTCGCTCTGAACTCCGTCGCCTCGTTTTTTTTTTTTTTTTTTCCCTCTTCCTATGTTCCGTCTCACCCGCACTTGTGTAGCAGATTGTACTTTATCAGCTCGAAACTGCTTTCTATGGTTGTAGCTCAGCTTCTTAATTTGGTACATCTGGCATCAAAGTCGGTTCCTCGGGGATTGGGTTCAGGATACAATGTACTAATAGGCAGTATTTAAACGATGGCTTCCTTCCATTTATAACTTCAGTCCTCTGAGGTGGACCAAATAAAGCAGAATATTTTTTTTTATTTTTTATTTTAGCCAGGGAAAGGGAGAAGTCGAGGCAGAGAAAACGCGGGGCGTCTCATTACTCGGAGGAAATGTGGGCGAGAAACTAGGACAGGGGAGCCTGTGAAGTCTCTTGCAGCGAGAGCCTAATTGCCCATTATTTGTCTAACCAGAACGGAAGGGTCGTAACCCTGCCAACTGCCGGGGGCCCGGAGGTGGGGAAGAAAGCTGGCACCGAAAAGGAGATTAAACAAAAATCCCCCAATATATAGAAATAAATATATATGTAGCTCCTCCAGGAAAAAAAAAAAAAGCTATAGATAGCGGGAGCGACAAGGGAGCCGCTGGGAAGATGATCTGTAATATTCTACAGCTGCCAGATAAAAGGATGGGCTTTTAATTAAGTGGCGTGATATCTGTACCCGTTCTGCGCGTTTCAGCTCTTCCATGTGCAGATAAGAGATCGCCGCTCGCCTGGTGACCACATTCTGCTGCCCCCCCTCCCCCACCCCTCCTTCTCCTGCAGCTGACAGCTCGAAAAGTTCCTCCTACCAAGTCCACTCAAATGTAATTGAATTTCTCTCTTAGATCTACGGCTCACGAGCCGGGAGCTGACACTTTTACCTTTTACGTTTCTTGAACAGAAACAAGCAACCCGTCTGGGACTACAAGACCCAGCATGCTTTGCAAGCCGAAGAGGGGGCTTTGCTGGTTTAGGTTGCAAAATGTTGTCTTAACATCAGCAGTAAGCATTACGGCTGAGCTCTAGGCAAACCGTTAAATGCAGCGATGCATGTAAAAAAAGCACTGGACTGCATAAAAAAGCAACGGGATGCTTCAAAAACACGCATGCAGAAAAGCATCTGGAATGCATCCGGACTGCGTTTCTATGGTGTGAACTGGCCCTTAAAGAGGAAGTAAAGCCTCTTCACAAAAAAAACGGAACCTGCAAGGCAAAGGCATAATGAGCTAGTATGCATAGCATACATACTAGCATACTAGCTCATTATGAATAACTTACCTGAGAACGAAGCCCCCGAATCGGTCCTCATCCACAACCTTCTCTGGCGCCATCAATACCGGAGTGACTTCCGGGTCTCGCCGCTCCAGCGCTGTGATTCGCTGGAGTGGCGATGGAGCGCGCATGCGCAGGAAAGCGTCATTTCGCCGTGAACCCGGCATGCGCAGTGCGCCTGCGTGCCGCTGTCTACGGTGCCTTTTCTTTTCTAAATATCTCTTAAACCATGTAGGTTTAGGAGATATTTATTGGACCTACAGGTAAGCCTTAATCTAGGCTTACCTGTAGGCCAAAGTGCTTTGTAAGGGTTTACAACCACTTTAAAGTGGTTGTAAAAGCTCAAGGTTTTTTACCTTCATGCGTTTTATGCATGCAGATAAAAAATCTTGTGTGTACAGCGTCCCCCCCCCCCCCCCAATACTCACCTGAGCTCCCTCTTGACCCAGCAATGTGCACAAGAGCTGAGCTTCTCCTGAGTCTCTCATTCATCATTGGCTGAGACAGCAGTGGAAGCCATTGGCCCCTGCTACTGTCAATCACTGCCAATGAGGAGATAGCGAGGGTGGGGCCGAGCCGTTGCTCTGTCTTATGGACTCATAGAGCGGGGCTCAGGAGCGGGCACACACCAGTGCCCCCAGAGCAAGGGGCTTGCTATCGGTGGCACTGGCTGAGGACGTGCCAGGAACGCCGGAGGGGGGACCCGAAAAGAGGCGGATCAGGGCGGCTCTGTGCAAAACCACTAAACAGAGCAGGTAAGTATAATATGTTTGTTTTTAAAAAAAAAAAAAAAAAGCCATTAATACCACTTTAAGGAGCCCTTTAATAAGAAATTCAAGGAGGTAGTCATTACTGACCATTACTTCCAATAATGCTGACTACCTGGCCACCATGCAGATGCATTAACTCCAATGCTTCCCAAGTCACTAATATATATATATATTTATATTTATTTATTATTATTATATTGGCAAAAGTATTGGGATGCCTGCCTTTGCACGCACATGAACTTTAATGTTTATATAAGGAGTGCCCATCCCAGTACCACCTTATGCAAATGATTATATGTGAAAATACTGAAATTGCACCCTAAAAAAATAATACAATACATTAAATAATTAAAACAAAATTGAAGGAACCTTTTTAAAAATTACAATAGACATAGAAAAGACCACTTCCAGTGTCCAAGGTGAGGCCCCAAAGAGCATGAGATGAATGAAACATGCAGAGCTCCCGGACCAACAGATAGCCAAAAGTGCCACCTCCTTACCGTATTTCAGTGGTCTTTGAATGCAAAAGTGCTTAGACACAAAAAAAGAGATCACTCCAGGGTCTACTGCCCAGTCCGGTCACCTCCACAATTTACAGGGATACCCAACTTTCTTATGGATAGTAGAAAAAGAACAACAGGAGACTATAGAGCATTATCGCTAAAACTCCCACATTTATTACATGTAAAATATACTCCCAAGCATCACAGGGTACAGAAAAGCATACAACATCTCACCGTTGTACACCGGCTGGCGTGATGACGTCACAGGCCACTAGCCTGGCCAGGCGCGTTTTGTCAGCAAATGGCACGTCTACATGAGACAAGTAAGTGGCCAGTAGCATTATTCCCAAGTCATTGATTTGGAATAAGTATAGAGATAAAGGATTCTGGCACTCATTTTCATCATGTCTGTTCCGGGTCTTTAACAGAAGCGTTGATGTCAGACGCAACCCCCTGTTTTGCCTTTGAGGTCACTTTGAGCTGGTCATTGGTGATGGCCCACCTTTTCTGTAAGCAAAGCATGCTTGTGTCTCGGGTTTTGGACCCAAATGACAGAATCACACTTTTACCTCGGTGATGATCACATTGAAGCTAGACAAATATATGTACAGTTGAAATGAGATTTGAAGTTCTGTTCGGGAAGTCTCCCCTTCCAGAGAGCATAGTCAGATTGCTGACCTCCAGAGCAATTAGGCTGTAGCTTGATCTTGGACATGCCTCCCTATCCAGCTGCATAAGATGGTCATCACTCAATTCTTTCCTCCTGTTGACATGGTCCCTGTGTTGGACTGACAGCGATGCACAGGCTTGATTGGAGCCTCTTCAAATTGGGGAATAAAAACAGGACTGGGTTAAATAAAATTTTTTTAATGCCAGCCAGGATTTCACCTTTTAATATAGCTAAATTTTCAGCTTAAAGGTTCTGCGTCTGTGCCTGTTCCCCTTTGAAGAAAGGGCTCCGTTTCAGCTGCTGAACTGTAAAATAAGCGCGCGCCCGTACGTAAGCAGTGTCCTTTAAAAACGTACGCATTACATCTCGCAAATTAGAAGCCACTGAAGTGCGGACGGCCGTACACAGGTGTAATAAAGTAGCAGATTTATGAGGCATACTTGAGGTTAATCTGTGCTAAAAATATATTTAATCAATTGGCTTTGTCCTTACTTGAACCAGATGCTTTTACAGCAACTGCAGGGTTGTTGCGCACAGAGCGAACCGCAGCACAGAGCGCGTGTAAGTGAGACCGCTAATCGGAGTTCTGATCTGTAGAAGACTTTACAGACGAAAATCACTATTCAAAAGGAAGACGCGGCCCCCCTGCTGCCCTGCCGCCAATGGCAAATTCTCAGGATTAAGTTATTAGAGCAGGAACACTATCCCGCTCCTTCCTATCAGTTATTTTTTTAGAGTATAGAGGTATTGAGAAAAACTGTTTTATTTTTACAAAATGCAGCGCAGTAGATTGGAATCTTCAGATGGGCAAACCAGAGTTGTATATTCATATTATGCTCTCGTTGCAGCATGATAAAAGTTATTTAAAGAATGATCCAACTATTCAACAGATAACTTTCTTTCTTATGGTGAGCTGTTTGTGCTGTTATTTACTTGTATTCTCTCCCTGATGGAATATAATTGTTCCTCTGTAAGGACCCTGTGGAGGATAACCTGTCTCCTGCCTGAGCTCAGGACTCATAACTGCCTGTAAGCAGTCATTCCTGTTATTTAGATGCATTCTCTTTTTGATGGAATATAAATGTCCATCTGTAAGGACCCTGTGGAGGCTGACCTGTCTCCCTGCCAAAGCTCACGACTCCTAACTGCCAGCAAGCGTTCATCCCTGTTGATATTTAGTTGTATTCTCTCCCTGGTGGAATATGGATGTCCATCTGTAAGAACCCTGTGGAGGCTGACCTGAGCTCGGGACCCATAACTGCCTGCAAGCAGTCATTACTATGTTATTTAGTTGTATTCCCTGCCTGAAACAAAATATTGATGTATCTGTGAGGACCCTGTGGAGGCTGACCTGTCTACTGCCTGAGCTCAGGACTCAAAACTGCCTGCAAGCAGTCATTCCTGTTATTTAGGTGTATTCAGTACTCTGCCAGCACTGTGCAATAATTTTATTTATTTTTACAGAATTTTCAGTCTTTTTTTAATAATAGTGCAAAAAATAAAAAACCCAGCAGTGATTAAATACCACCAAAAGAAAGCTCTATTTGTGTGAAAAAAATGACAAAAATTTATTTGGGTACAGTGTTGCATGACTGAGTAATTGTCATTCAAAGTGTGAGAGCACCGAAAGCTGAAAATCGGTCTGGTTAGGAAGGGGGTTTAAGTGCCCAGTGGGTAAGGGGTTAAAGTCGCATTTGTATCAACTAAGAGTATTCATAGTTTGCTGGATGCTGTAGAGGTTCTTCTACAGCTGTCCACAGGTGACCATGCGCCCTTGTTGCAAAATAAGGTTGGATCCCCCCAAAGTGGAGTATCAAACATTCGAGAAAGCATCAAAAACGTAGAGTCATCCTTCTAACTCTGCTCAGAATTAATATTTATTATGAGTTTTTGAGGTTTGCTGGTGAGATGAATGATCTGACAGTTTATAGTGTCTCTCGGGTACTGCATTCATCCTCCAAGACATCTGCGCTCCAGTTCCCAGGTCTATACACTTGGTAAGAAGCTGCTGGAAGATCTTGGTGTCCCTCTTGGAATTTTAAAGCAAATGTTTAAATGAAAATTCAAAATTTGAAAACAAGCCTTTTTTTTATTGCGGAATAGACTTACTCTGTCCTTTTTGCAATAAAAGATCTTTGAAGTGTTACCAAGCCCAGGACCCTGCATTCACTATATCTGGTCTCCACAGAACATGGAAATGCAATTATTTTAGTAAATATAAACTGCTAAATACATTTTCTCATCAGCAGTATATAGCAGTCTTGTGACTGATCAGCGTCTGGTTAAAGCTTGTAGGAGGAGTTTTCCGTTCTACTCTGACTGTCCTATGAGGCTGCAGGACCCCTGACCCTCTGTCTGGACAGTGATGATTGGCCCTGTGCTTGTACCCTGCCAAAAAAAAAAAAAAACTCTAGCAATACAAACCAAACTCAGCATGTGCAGAATGACTCCCAGGGCTCTGTTCTATCAGGAGATGGTTAGGGGACAGTGGAAGAAGGGGAGGCTCAAACAGCCTTTTTATACAATGCGTAGGATTAACCCCTTAGGTTCCACAGTGAGTATAACAAGCATGCTGGTGTCATTTTCTATCTGCACTAAGATACAAGTCAGATTTTTTTTGCATCCCCGCAACAAAAATTTTGGTGAGATACACTTCTCATCAAAAGAAAAGCACTTCTAAAGGGAAGAAGAACCTTGCCACTTTCCTCATTATAGCCCTGCAGGTGCAGCAGCTGATTGATAATTATACCATCGCTTCCATACAGATCACTCAGAACATGGACACAGACAAGCAGCTATTCCTTCAGAATAACAAAAGATAGGAATCTGCAACAAAGTTTGTTAAAATCCCTGCAATGTACATCGATCACCCAGAGGGGAAAGTTTTTTTGGATTTACTCTTTAACCGGTTCCCGTCCAGCCGCCACAGTTGTACTGGACAGGTTTGCTCTCCTTGTACGTCAGGCGTGCACGCAACAATCTGTTGGCCTGCGCGTGCCCATTCGCTAGAGGCGGAGCCAATCAGCAGGTCTGGCGGACTTGAGGTCCACCAGCCACCCGCGATCGCTCCACAGAGAGGCAGAACGGGGATCTGCCAGTGTAAATAAAGCAGATCCCCGTTCTATCAGGGGAGTAGAGTGAGATTATCTGTTCCTAGTGATCAAGAACAGCGATCTCTCTGTACTCCCCTTCAGTCCCCTCCCCCCACAGTTAGAAACCCCTTCTTAGGGAACATTTAACCCCTTGATCGCACCCTAGTGTTAACCCCTTCCCTGCCAGTGTCACTTGTACAGTAATCAGTGCATTTTTATAACTCTGATCGCTGTATAAATATCAATCACTGGTCCCAAAAAAGTGTCAAAAGTGGCCGATCTGTCCGCTGCAATGTCACAGTCCTGCTAAAAATCGCAGATCGCCGCCATTACTAGTAAAAAAAATAATAAAAATGCCATAAAACTATTCCCTATTTTGTAGACATAACTTTTGCGCAAACCAATCAGTATACGCTAATTGGTATTTTTTTTTTTTTTTTTTACCAAAAAAATGTAGAAGAATACATATTGGCCTAAACTGAGGAAGAAACTTGTTTTTTTATTTATTTATTTTTGGGGATATTTATTATAGCAAAAAGTCGAAAATACTGTGTGTGTGTGTGTGTGTGTGGATGTATGTGTGTATATATATATATATATATATATATATATATATATAATTTTTTTTTTTTTTCAAAATTGTCACTTTTTTTGTTTATCATGCAAAAAATAAAAAACGCAGAGTTGATTAAATACCACCAAAAGAAAGCTCTATTTGTGGGGAAAAAAAAAAGAAAACCATTTCCTTTGGGTACAGCGTCGCACGACCGCGCAATTGTCAGTTATCACAAAGAATTACCCGGTCAGGAAGGGGACAAATCCTTCCGGGGCTGAAGTGGTTAAGGGAATGGAAAAACATTTAAAATACTTTTTTTTTCACTGTGCTTTTACCTGCTATTTTTTTTAAAGTTGATGAAAGGGTCTCTTTGAAGCAGAATGGAACAGAGCTGGTAATTATAGGAGAGTGTAGCAGCTCATCTGCATAATTTCAAGCAGCATCTATAACCCAATCAAGGAGCAGATTGGTGCTTTATAATTTATGAAAGGCAATATTTGGGGACATGTATACTTTGTTGTTCTTATGAACTATATTTATTTCAAGCGAACCTATTACAAGAGGTGTGTTGGCTGCCATTGCTGATCTCATATTAATTAATCTCAATGCTATCCTAATAATCTCCGGGTTTATGTGCTTTTCAGAGCCATCAACCCAAGTCAGCCTATCCTTTTCTGGATCAGTGACTTTGCACACACCAAACCCAGAGACAGCCAGCCAAATAGCATTTTCACAAGACCATTATCCTCCGTAGTCCTTGTGTGTTTTTTATTACATAGTTAGCCAAGTTGAAAAAAAAGACGCAAGTCCATCTAGTTCAACCAATAAAAATAAAAAGAAAAAAAAAATCATACAATACCATATACACACTCCTATACCCGCAGTTGATCCAGAGGAAGGCTAAAAAAAAAACAGCAAAGCATGATCCAATTTGTTACAGCAGGGGAAAATATTCCTTCCTGATCCCCAGAGGCAATCGGATATTCCCTGGATCAGCTTTACCTATAAATGTTAGTATTCAGGTATATTATGTACATTTAGGAAAGAATCCAGGCCTTACCTAAAGCAATCTACTGAGTTAGCCAGAACCACTTCTGGAGCGAGTCTATTCCTCATTTTCACAGCTCTTACTGTAAAGAAACCTTTCCGTATTTAGAGATGAAATCTCGTTTCCTCTAGACCAGTGGTCTCCAAACTGCGGCCCGAGGGCCAGATGCTGCCCTTTGCTAGCATTTATCCGGCCCTTGACATTAACAATGGGGCATAATTCCTGCCACTGACATTAACAGTGGGGCACTATTTTTCCTACTGGCCCCAGTGATGGGATAGTATTCCTCCCACTGAACTCTATGAAAGGCCACTATTTCTCCCACTGACACCCATGATGGGGCACTATTAATCCCACTGACACCCATGATGGGCCACTAGTTCTCCCACTGACACCCATGATGTGTCACTATTTCTCCCACTGATACCCATGATGTGTCACTATTTCTCCCACTGACACCCATGATGGGGCACTATTTCTCCCACTGATACCAATGATGGGCCACTATTTCTCCCACTGACACCCATGATGGGCCACTATTTCTCCCACTGACACCCATGATGGGCCACTATTTCTCCCACTGACACCCATGATGGGCCACTATTTCTCCCACTGACACCCATGATGGGCCACTATTTCTCCCACTGACACCCATGATGGGCCACTATTTCTCCCACTGACACCCATGATGGGCCACTATTTCTCCCACTGACACCCATGATGGGCCACTATTTCTCCCACTGACACCCATGATGGGCCACTATTTCTCCCACTGACACCCATGATGGGCCACTATTTCTCCCACTGACACCCATGATGGGCCACTATTTCTCCCACTGACACCCATGATGGGCCACTATTTCTCCCACTGACACCCATGATGGGCCACTATTTCTCCCACTGACACCCATGATGGGCCACTATTTCTCCCACTGACACCCATGATGGGCCACTATTTCTCCCACTGACACCCATGATGGGCCACTATTTCTCCCACTGACACCCATGATGGGCCACTATTTCTCCCACTGACTCCCATGATGGGCCACTATTTCTCCCACTGACACCCATGATGGGCCACTATTTCTCCCACTGACACCCATGATGGGCCACTATTTCTCCCACTGACACCCATGATGGGCCACTATTTCTCCCACTGACACCCATGATGGGCCACTATTTCTCCCACTGACACCCATGATGGGCCACTATTTCTCCCACTGACACCCATGATGGGCCACTATTTCTCCCACTGACACCCATGATGGGCCACTATTTCTCCCACTGACACCCATGATGGGCCACTATTTCTCCCACTGACACCCATGATGGGCCACTATTTCTCCCACTGACACCCATGATGGGCCACTATTTCTCCCACTGACACCCATGATGGGCCACTATTTCTCCCACTGACACCCATGATGGGCCACTATTTCTCCCACTGACACCCATGATGGGCCACTATTTCTCCCACTGACACCCATGATGGGCCACTATTTCTCCCACTGACACCCATGATGGGCCACTATTTCTCCCCACTGACACCCATGATGGGCCACTATTTCTCCCACTGACACCCATGATGGGCCACTATTTCTCCCACTGACACCAATGATGGGTCACTATTTCTCCCACTGACACCCATGATGGGCCACTATTCTTCTCATTGACACTAGTTGATAGGGCATTGCTACCAAGGCCAGGGCATGTTCTACTCTACTTGCAACCTTCTAAAGTAGGAAGGATAATAAACTGGCCCTTTGTTTAGAAAGTTTGGAGACCCATGCTCTAGGCGTAAAGAGTACCCCCTTGTGCTCTGTGATGCCCTTAAAGTGAATAACTCAACACCAAGTTCATGTATTTGTACTTGTTGGTCATATTCCCCCTTAATCTCCTCAAGAGAATAAATTCAGTTCCTCTAATCTTTCCTCATAGCTGAGCTCCTCCATGCCTCTTATCAGTTTGGTTGCCCTTCTCTGCACTTTTCAGTTCCCCGATATCCTTTTTGAGAACTGGTGCCCAAAACTGAACTGCATATTCCAGATGAGGTCTTACTAAATTGTCTTACTTATGTGCTTTTCAGGGCCACCAACCCAAGTCAGCCTATCCTTTTCTGGATCGGTGACTTTGCACACACTAAACCCGGAGACAACCAGCTAAATAACATTTTCACAAGGCAATTATCCTCCGTAGCCCTTGTGTGTGTGTGTTTTTTTTTTTTTAAATTGCAGCCTTTCTTTAACTAACATGCCTTTTCTCTTCTCGTAGCCTTCGCTGAGCTGCAGACTGACATCCACGAGCTAACCAATGACCTGGACGGAGCCGGCATCCCCTTCCTGGACTATCGCACCTACGCCATGCGTGTCCTCTTCCCCGGCATTGAAGACCACCCTGTGCTGAAGGAGATGGAGGTAAGCACCGCGGTATTGTTGTTGAGAGCCTGCACCCGCTATACGTTCTTTGGCTAAGTGTCAGGAAACGGATGAATGCAAGAAGAATGAGCACGTGTCTAATCTGGGACTTTGGCTCATACATCGCGCTCATTACACCGCTATTGTTCAGCAGGGGAAGAAACAAGAGCACCAAATTGCTGTTTTTTTCCCCCCCTCTCTGGGGCTTCCCAATGACTTCCAGATCCCTCATTGATAATGTCAGGTGTTGATAAATCCGTTTGCTGTCTATTGAGTCACTAGACCCAACGTGAATTTGACTTTAGCAATTCCAAGGCTCAGCTAGTCAGATGACAGCATTGCTTTGCAGCAGAATCTCTAAAGCTGGCCATCAATGGATCGAAATCCGGATGGTTTAGAAGAGACCGACCTGAATTTCAGTTCATCTATGGCCATTCCCATTCGAGAGGAATCAACATAGTGATCTATTCCTCTTGAACAGGGGATGATAAGGGACTATATACAAGATTTTAGTAATGAGAACATCATTAGCAGTAATCAGCATGGATTCATGAAGAATCGTTCTTGCCAAACCAATCTATTAACCTTCTATGAGGAGGTGAGTTGCCATCTAGATAAAGGAAGGCCCGTAGATGTGGTGGTGTATCTGGATTTTGCAAAAGCATTTGACACAGTTCCCCATTAACGCTTACTGTACAAAATAAGGTCCGTTGGCATGGACCATAGGGTGAGTACATGGATTGAAAACTGGCTACAAGGGCGAGTTCAGAGGGTGGTGATAAATGGGGAGTACTCGGAATGGATGGTCAGGGGTGGGTAGTGGGGTCTGTGCTGGGACCAATCCTGTTTTATTTGTTCATAAACGACCTGGAGGATGGGTTAAACCATTCAATCTCTGTATTTGCGGATGATAATAAGCTAAGCAGGACAATAACTTCTCCGCAGGAAGTGGAAACCTTGCAAAGAGATCTGAACAAATTAATGGGGTGGGCAAATACATGGCAAATGAGGTTCAATGTAGAACATTTTTAAATAATGCATTTGGGTGGCAAAAATATGAAAGCAATCTATACAATGGGGGGAGAACCTCTGGGGGGATCTAGGATGGAAAAGGACCTGGGGGTCCTAGTAGATGATAGGCTCAGCAATGGCATGCAATGCCAAGCTGCTGCTAACAAAGCAAACAGAATATTGGCATTAAAAAGGGCATCTCCAGAGATAAAACGATAATTCTCCCGCTCTACAAGACTCTGGTCCGGCCGCACCTGGAGTATGCTGTCCAGTTCTGGGCACCAGTCCTCAGGAAGGATGTACTGGAAATGGAGCGAGTACAGAGAAGGGCAACAAAGCGAATAAAGGGTCTGAAGGATATTAGATATGAGGAAAGGTTGCGAGCACTGAACTTATTCTCTCTGGAGGAGAGACACTTGAGAGGGGATATGATTTCAATGTACAAATACCGTACTGGTGACCCCACAATAGGGATAAAACTTTTTTGCGGAAGGGAGTTTAACCAGACTCGTGGCCACTCATTAAAATTAGGAGAAAAGAGGTTTAACCTTAAACTACATAGAGGGTTCTTTACTGTAAGAGAGGCAAGGATGTGGAATTCCCTTCCACAGGCGGTGGTATCAGCGGGGAGCATCGATAGTTTTAAGAAACTATTAGATAAGCACCTGAACAACCGCAACATACAGGTATATACAATGTAATACTGACATATAATCACACACACAGGTTGGACTTGTGTCTTTTTTCGACCTCACCTACTATGTAACAGGATTGTTAGAAAATTTGTGTAGCCAAACTTCTGCAGGTGAACGCATCTCCTGCTGCTGCTGTTGTATTTTGACAGCCGACCCTGCCAGCTGTCCAAGTAGCCAAACAGGGGGCTGCACCGGTTTGTATGCACTGTACCTTATCTTGCATACACTCACATAATAGGGTGAACTTGGGAGCCAATGGACCTACCAGCATGTCTGTGGAGTCTTGGAGAAAACCCATGCAAGCACGATGAGACCCTGCACACTCCATGCAAATAGTGTCCTGGCCGGTTCCATAGTAACAGCCTTCGAAAGATCTTCAATACCCCTGCCGGTCACAATACACGCATATATACATTCTACAAGTGTGTCTATGTAGACCGCTGAGGCCCAGCGCTGTTCTTACATAAGAGCAAATAATAGCGCATTGTTCAGAAAATTCTTATTGTGGCTGATAACCCGGCATTTATGCTTTTTTGCTATGAGCAAGTTTCCTGTCTCCAACAGACTAATTGCCACTAATAATCACAATTCGAATGTTTCTCCTTTTTTTTTTTTTTTTTTTTACATTAATGAACTGGCGCTGCAGAGTTAAAAGCTGGTGAAATTTATAGCCAGCAGGGTTTATATGACTATTTAAAAAGAGGATGCCATTTCATTTTTTATGCAACAAAAACTGCCTATAATTTATGCTGAACGCTGTAAATTATAGGGCGACGGCTGCAAAAGTGATAATTTACAGCGGCAGCAAATGTCATTTTTTTGGAGGAGTTTGAGGATTTTTTTTTATTGCAGGCTTTTAAGATGGTATTTATGACTGTGGCAGCGATAACCCGACTAGGAGACAGCAGTGGCAATTGTCGAACTACAGTTCTCAGCATACTGTGGGCGACTTAAAAGAAAAATGTTTCTATATTGTAAATTGGATTTGAATTGGTTAATTATGTAAGAAGAAAAAAAAAATGAACACAAAGCAACAGGTTTACTTTAAAGCAGGGATATGCAATTAGCGGACCTCCAGCTGTTGCAAAACTACAAGTCCCATCATGCCTCTGCCTCTGGGTATCATGCTTGTGGCTGTTAGTCTTGCTATGCCTCATGGGACTTGTAGTTCTGCAACAGCTGGAAGTCCGCTAATTGCATATATCTGCTTTAAAGGCTAGGTCTAGGTTTTTTACTTATTTCTTAATTCTATTTATTACAGGTACTTGTATAGCTTTGTACATGCACATGAGCCCCTGCCCTCAAGGAGCTTACAATCTAAGGTCACATTCATATATACTATATTGGGACGCCTGCCTGTCCATGCACTTTAATGGCATCCCAGTCTTAGACCGTAAGGTTGGCCCACCCTTTGCAGCTATAACAGCTTCAACTCTTTCTGGGAAGGATGTCCACAAGGTTTAGTGTGTTTATGGGAATGTTTGACCATTCTTCCAGAAGCGCATTTATGAGGTCAGGCACTGATGTTGTGTGAGAAGACCTGGCTCGCAGTCTCCACTCTAATTCATCTCAAAGGTGTTCTATCAGGTTGAGGTCAGGACTCTATGCAGGCCAGTCAAGTTCCTCCACCCCAAACTCTCTCATCCATGTCTTTATGGACCTTGCTTTGTGCACTGGTCCAAAAAATTTGGTGGAGGGGGGATTATGATGTGGGGTTGTTTTTTAGGGGTTGCGCTTGGTTCCAACATGACTGTGCACCAGTGCCCCACTCATCTTTTTCTCTTCTCCATTCAGCATTGGACGCTAAAATTAATACTTAGTGGTTCTAAAAATAAAGAAGCTTGTGATTCGCTCCATGTGACAGCACTGGGTCACTTTGAGTTCTGTAAAAAAAATTGGTTGTCTTAAAGCGGAACTAAACCCTTCTATCCCTTACAGCCAAGGAAGCTGCCATCTTAGCCTCTGTTTGATCTGCTGTTGTCAATGTGCTGCGCATGTGATCATTTATTGCACTAGCCATTTGAAGGCTTGACCGTTCAGTTGAGAGTACAAGAAACTGAAAATTATCCTTCATGGCATGCCTTGAATGTAACGGTTTTGGGAAACCGTTAAATTGTTGGAGTTTAGTTCCACTTTAACTTCAAGAACTACAAGGCCCTGCATGCCCTGACAAGCAGCTGTGTTCAGTTTGGCAGCAGGTGATCGTCAGCCCCTAAAGTGTGGAGCAGACATGTGTTTGTGATAATACATACGCAGATGTAGTTGATATATTACTGTGTTTAGTTTTGACCCGGATCCCTGGCGTAGTGTCAGCCGGTCCCCCACCTGAACAGGAAGTCACTGCAACCGCAACTATATTAAAAATTCTTACAGTATTTTATTACAATTCCCAATTGTAAAAGTCAAGCCCTATGTGAACCAGTACAGGCTTGCAAATGTTTAAATGAAAATTGAGCACATTGTTTTAGTTTAAGGCATTTTCAGAATAGGTGTAAGTTTTTGTTTAGGGAGCGGAAGATCTGATTGGCTGCAGGTTGAATTAGTCCTGCGATTGTTGTAATTGGCTGCAGCTTGGATCAAATAGGCCATACCTGGTCAAATAGGCCAACCGGCCTGGTTCCACCCTAGTTTAATGCTCTGGTAAACATTGGGCTAAACGGGAAGAAATAAAAATGTTATGGTTAACCTCGTGTCACATGGCACAGCGAAAGCTAGGTTCAACTTACTAATGATGTAGGTGTCTGAGAAGTCAGTCTGCAGGAAGCTTTGTCTTGGAAGCTTTCTCAATAATGATTATCGATGCCTGATAGGTTCAGCAAAACCTACGAGTTGGACATCCTGGTTTCCACGGGACCCATTTGGGATTTGAACAGTCCTGTGATAGACCACTGTTGGCTAAGCCTTTTGCCCGACCTCATTATCTTTTAGAGCTGTGGTCTCCAAACTGTGGCCCGAGGGCCAGATGTGGGCCTTTGCTTGCCCTTATCTGGTCCTTGGGGCCCTATTGCTCACTCAAAACAAGGCACTATTCCTCAGACTGACCCCATCAATGGAGCACATTCCTCCTACTGACACCAATGATAGGGCACTATTCCTTCACCTGATACCAACAATTGGCACTACTCCTCCCACAGACACCAATGATGGAGCACTATTTCTTCTACTGACACCCAATATTGGGTACTATTTCTCCCACTCACACCAAAGATGGGGCACTATTCTTCCCATTCATACGAATGATGAAGCATTGTTTACTCCCATTGATGACAAAGCATTTTGTACTCGCAATGGTCACAATGCCGCGCCCAGAAAGTCTGGAGGCCAGTAAACTGGCCCTTTGTTTAGAAAGTTTGAAGACCTTTGTTTAGAGTGTTGCTAGCCATAAAATCAGTCTGGCTATGAATTGGTTCTAAACATACAGTATATGGCTAGGTTTTTGTACAGCTGACCATCACACCTATATGAGCTTCTTGGACATCTTATTTCCAAACCATGGACATTAATATGAAGTTGGCCTCCTTTTGTAGCTGTAACAGTCTCCACTCTTCTGGGATGGTTTTCCACAAGATTTTGTGTGTGTCTGCAGCCAAATTAGATTTTGTGAGGTCAGGTACAGTACTGGTGTTGAAGGAGAAGACCCTGCTTGCAGTCGGTGTTCAAACTTGAGTACACTAGGGTTTAGAGCGGGTACTGATGTTGGATGGAAAGATCGGACTTGCAATCGGCACTCAAATTCATTCCAAAGGTGTCCAGTTGGCTTGAGGTCGAGGTTCCTATGCAAGCCACTCAAGTTCCTTCACACCAAGCTCATTAAACCATGTCTTTATGGAGCTGACTTTGTGCACAAGGGCTACTGGAACAGAAAAGGAGCTTCACCAAATGGTTAGCACAAGAATGGAAGCACACAATTGTCTAAAATATGTATGCTATAGCATTACCAGTATCAGTCACTGGAAACACTTGAACCTAATGATTTGGATGGAGTGTCCACCTACTTTTGGCCATAGATTGTATTTTAATGCAGATTAAATTTCTAAATTATGTATACCTTGCCTTGCCAAAGCACGTCTGCTGCAGTCTTCTTGTTTTTGGCATTCCGTGCCAGTAAATTCTACTGGAAGCTAAACACTTTCCAACAAGCAGACAGATCAGAGGAAATGTGCATTTAGTCGGAGCTAATATATAAATATTGATGGAAAAATCCTTTTGTCGCGAAGAACAGTGCCCCCCCCCCCCCCGATTGCTTTTACCATCTACATCTGCCCTTTATAAAAATGGGTTTAGCCCCATGACACAGGTCTCTATCGAGTACAACACATACCATAAAAGCAGCCCTCTTACTCTATATCATCAATAGGATTTCCAATAAAGACCCATCCAATTAAGTGCCTTACATTCCCCGCACTTGTTTCATAGTTCGATATATTTAATGGCTTTCCAAATTTACTTCCCAAAGCCAGCTCGTAAAACAAATGACAAACTTCCCTGGGCCGCATAATGTGCAATCTGCTTTTCGTCTGCTGCAAGGTGCGCTGGCGCTTCCATTAGACGGGCGGTAATTGGGGAGAAGTTATGTTTCCGACAGACAGTTTCCAGATGGTCACAGACTCTGTCCTGATCAACTCCGAGCCTCCAGAAAGCAAGCCAGGAAGCATTAACCCTAATGTATAAATTTGTTCAGTTATATTAATTGAAGCGGACCTTCACACCAAAAATATTTTGCACTATTGCAACCCTCTGCAAACTTGAAAAGCTGAATTTTTTATTTTTTTCTTCTTTCACTCAACCCCACCCCCTCCCTCCATTCTTGCCTAGGCAAGAAAGACATACTGTGCTACTGCAGCCTCCTTGAATATCCATATCAGGTATCTTAGGGGGCATTGGCTTCCATACAGCAGCTGGAGGAGGAGGGACCTGGTTCCGTGACATCAGTGGGCCAGCTGCAACAACCTGCCCCTGATGACGTCAGAGCAGAAGATGGTGCTGTACTCGGCATGCAGTGGCAGAGCAGCAGCCTCCTGGGATGACCATGTTTGATATCCCAGGGGGCATTGGCTTCCATACAGCAGCTGGAGGAGGCAGGACATGGTACTGTGACATCAAAGGGCCAGCTGCAAGAACCTGCCCCCAATGACGTCAGAGCAGAAGATGGTGCAGTACACGGCGTGCAGTGGTGGAGCAGCAGATTAGAGCATGGCAAGGCTGGATTTGGGCATGTGAGTATGTTAATTGGGGACAACTCTGCATAAAAGTTAAGAGGGGATACAAAGCAATGGGGAGGCTGACTTCTTTAAAGCGGAACGTAACCCAAAAAGGGAACTTCCTCTTGATTTCCTCCAAACCACCACCATCTTTACCATTTGGCACTTAGTTTTTTGGGGGGTGGGAGCGGGTAACTGGTTTTCACAGGTACCTGCTCTCACTTCCGCCCGGATCGCCGCAGTGATCTGAGCAGAAGTTTACACTCTGCCCCCAACTTCGCCCGCAGCCTTCTGGGACACATCACAGGTCTCAGAAGGCTGCAGGTCCATTCACAAAACGCAGAGAAGCTTGCGCACGCACAGTGGGAAGCCGCAAGGCTTCACAGCCAGGTTCCCTTACTTAAGATGCCAACTCTAGGGACCCGAAGCCCAGTAAAGAACGGGCTCAGGTATGGATAGCACTGGATCCCTGGACAGGTAAGTGTCCTTATATTAAGAGTCAGCAGCTACAGTATTTTTAGCTGCTGACTTTACATTATTTGGGGGGTGACTGAAGCTCCTCTTTAAAGTATATGTTGGGAAACAATAAAAACATTTTTGGGACATCTGTCATGCATTTTCTCATGTTTTTATTCCTTTAAGAAGCACAGTATAGAAAATACCCATTAATCTGCCAGAAATTCGGCAAACACTTCCTGTTTGAACTGATAACACCGCCTCTGCTGCATTGAAAGCCCAATCAGTGTCGTCAGCTTTTGTCTTTCCTCATCCCCAAAACATATTGAGTATTTTATTTTAGATTTACAGCGTATTATGTTTAAGTAAAAATATTTGGACTATCAAGGTGCGGTTCTCGTTATCTTCTAAATCTCTTGGCCTTATCATAAGGAGACCATTAATGTATAGTATAGACTAGCCTGGAGTCTGTAGAAGACACTAGTTCAGGGGTAGGCAACCAGGGCACTTGAGTTTTCAAGGAACTACAAATCCCATGGGGCATTGCAAAACTGACAGCCACAGGCATGACTCCCAAAGGCAAAAGTATGATGGGATTTGTAGTTTCAGCATAATAGACCTCTGTAGAAATACTTTATGTAAGATAAATTCTGGCACAACCTAGCCGGATAATCAGCTCGGCTGGCACAAATCTTTTTGGCTGGCATCTCCCACGTCTGATGCCACTCCGCAGCATGTTCATCCTCGGGAGCAACTGTTAAAAAAGCCGATGTAAGCCGTGACTGCATCTCTGCTACGTCTCCCCGAAGGCTCTGTGGTGCAGGAAGAAATAGAGACGGGTCTGTTTTTTTAATGAGTAGACCTAGAGCAGAGAGCTGTAAGGAAGAACTAGAAAATTGATATCCCTTGTATACTGGGAGCCTGCCACCAGTTCCTATATAGCTATAGAAGACATTGCTGCAACAGTAATTCTAAGCAAAAATCACATATTTTGAAAAAAAATTATTACAGGTGTTTATGAAGTGCAAACAATTTACACAACTTCCTGCCCTCAAGGAGCTTACACTCTAGGATCCATATGTCACATTCAAACATACATGCAAGGGCCACCCTTGGACAGAAGTCCATTAACAGCAGACCCAAGTACCCAGAGAAAACCAGAGCTTGCAAACTCCATGCGGATATCGTCTTGGCCAGGAATTGAACTAGGAACCGCAGTGCTACAAAAAAGTATTAACCACTAAGCCTCTCTGTTGCTCATAAACCATCTTATGAGCCATAAACAGGACTGTCACTCTTATCCCAACCAACATGTGTAAATTAATTGTATATAAATATATTTGTCCATCTGTTCAGACATTCTTGTGATTCACACAGGAAGACAACACCAGTATCCTTTCAAGCATCTTGTTTCCTCTCCACCTACAGCCTGCTCATTGGATAATAAATAAGCGACATCATAATGCTGACTTCACAGTCCAATAAGCAAGCAGCTGAAACTGGAAACTGTAAAGTTGACCCAGAAAATAGTGATGACTTCAGCCTGGACATGCAGTTGTGTAAATCACAAAACTGACTGAACAGAATAACCAGTCTTTTTGTAGATAAAAACATTTTTTTTTTTTTTTTTATTCTTTTTTTTCGGTTTTGGTATAAGAGAAGACAATGTAGAAATGAGGTACGTAGAAAACAATCAAGAATTTTCCCTTATCTGTAGAGGCCCATAAACTAAACAGTCCATTACAAAAGGGAAGCTGGAACAGCTAGACAATGTTAGTTATATGTACAGTATATCCTCTGTCATAAGAGGCAGCAAAACATGTGAAACAAGTACAGAATAGTCCTATGTAGTACAGCAAAAATGGCTTTTCCTAGATGACCTGTCAAAGTGTAGGAGAGGGGAAATGTAACAAGGGCCTAGGTAAGGAAACTATGTACATTCATAAACAATCAGAACAAAGGGAGTTCACAGGGTTATATTCAGCCCATTGCAGTTGATAAAATAGAGATAGAAAACATAGCAGAGGTTTATATCTATTTTAACTTTGTATCTGGAGTGCTGCTTTAAAATGGTTGAGGGCCTCAAAGAAGGAGCGCAAGAGTTTTCACTTCCCCAAAATTACACCATCTTGAGCAGTGATGGTCAGCCTTCCTGATATGATGGGTCTCAAGTGCGGCTCTCAACATCAGGGAGGCTCATAAAATTCAGTGTCAGAAACTGCAGACACGCATACAGGAGATGGTCAGAGACTGCGGACATGACACGCGAGTTGGTAAGGAACTGCAGACATGACACAGTAGTTGGTCAGAGACTGGAGACATGATACAAGAGATGGTAAGAGACTGCTGACATGATAAAATAGATGGTCAGAGACTGTTGACATGGTACAAGAGATGGTCAGAGACTGCAGACATGTCACAGGTGATGGTCAGAGACTGCAGACATGACACAGGTGATGGTCAGAGACTGCAGACATGACACAGGTGATGGTCAGAGACTGCAGACATGACACAGGTGATGGTCAGAGACTGCAGACATGACACGGGAGATGGTCAGGGGCTGCAGACATGACACGGGAGATGGTCAGGGGCTGCAGACGTGATGCAAGAGATGGTCAGGGGCTGCAGACATGATACAAGAGATGGTCAGGGGCTGCAGACATGATGCAAGAGATGGTCAGGGGCTGCAGACATGATGCAAGAGATGGTCAGGGGCTGCAGACATGATGCAAGAGATGGTCAGGGGCTGCAGACATGAGACAAGAGATGGTCAGGGGCTGCAGACATGATACAAGAGATGGTCAGGGGCTGCAGACATGATACAAGAGATGGTCAGGGGCTGCAGACATGATACAAGAGATGGTCAGGGGCTGCAGACATGATACAAGAGATGGTCAGGGGCTGCAGACATGATACAAGAGATGGTCAGGGGCTGCAGACATGATACAAGAGATGGTCAGGGGCTGCAGACATGATACAAGAGATGGTCAGGGGCTGCAGACATGATACAAGAGATGGTCAGGGGCTGCAGACATGATGCAAGAGATGGTCAGGGGCTGCAGACATGATACAAGAGATGGTCAGGGGCTGCAGACATGATACAAGAGATGGTCAGGGGCTGCAGACATGATGCAAGAGATGGTCAGGGGCTGCAGACCTGATGCAAGAGATGGTCAGGGGCTGCAGACATGATGCAAGAGATGGTCAGGGGCTGCAGACATGATGCAAGAGATGGTCAGGGGCTGCAGACATGATGCAAGAGATGGTCAGGGGCTGCAGACGTGATACAAGAGATGGTCAGAGGCTGCAGACATGATACAAGAGATGGTCACGAACATCAGGTATTCAGAGACAGCAGACACACGTACAGGAGACTGAAGACATGATACAAGAGATGGTCCGAGACTGAGCAATATGGTACAGGAGAAGGTCAGAGACCGCAGGAGACTGTCAGAGACTGCTATAGGAGTTGTAAGCTGGAGACTTGCTTCAGGAGACTGCTTTAATAGGGCAATAGATACAGGGGCCCCGAAAGGCTCACTAAAATGGCTAAAGGGCCCCAGGTTGGGTGACAGGGGTCTATAAAAAACACCTTACCCATGGTCAATGCAGACACAGATCCTCCCTAGCAGTAAAATACCAGAAGGGGTTAAGCTTAGATCTGTGTCACTCTGTAACTTTAGAGCCGCGGCTGGTCTTCCCGTTAAAACAATTCAATGACTTTATAACTCTCGAAAGCAATCAGACCCAGCAGAATGGGGCCGCCACGTGCCGGTGGGCCGGAGGCGCGTAAATCCAGAATCGGTGTCCTTCATAGCTCTGCGGGAGAACCTGTTGTGTGCAATTTGTGCCCTACAAAAGAGAGGCACTTAGAAAACTCCAGAATTTAATGCCCAATGAATATATTATGAATACTCCAGTGATTAACACCCCAGCTGCTTGTGTCTTTTGTAGAGCCTTTTTTTTTTTTCTCTCTCGCAAAGGTTGAGGACTCTTGAACTATATGAAACCTGGGTGATAATTTTGCCTAATGGTTGAATTAATCAGCAGCGCAGAATGTATAAAGCGCAGGGAGATGTCTGCAACAAGCTCCCAACCCCCCCTTCCCCCTCGAAAGCTCCCATTAAATGAAAAGTGCCCTGTGTTATAATGATGAAGAGTCCTCCTATCGCCTTGAATTTATATTCACCTGTGCCGAACAGTACGGAACTCTCTGATCAGTGGTCCCTAGGGATTCAGGCTCCTTTACAATCTTCCCCATCCTCGCCGCATGCTTGAAATAGTTACAGTGAAGAGCATACTGCATTGACGTTGAGCGTGCATTGTAGGGGCTGCAGGTGTCTCGTGTAAATTACACTGAAAAGCTAAATACACCAAGGTTTTACCTGCTGAAGGATTTCTATTTCTGTCCATCCATTCTTGAGTTATAAAGCTCTGGTACACAGCACAGCCCTGTCTGGCAAGCTGGGAGACCTGATTTTTCTATGCTAAAGTTAAGTAACATTTACAGGTCTCCTCCACACCCCCAGCTTGTGATTGGACAGTGAAAGGTAAAGCAGTAGACTGCTGAGCTCATCTCTCCGTCACACTCTCTCCTGCTATCACTCAGCATGCTTGGATGTGCTCCCTGTGCTGCTTTTGACCCCCCCCCCCCCCCCCCCCAAGGTGCGCTCTGCTTTTCAGCGACTGCAGAGGGTAATGGCAAGTAAATTCAGGTATTTACACTGCTTGTATATTCAGTAAAATGTAGTTGCCTCCTAAAGCATTTTAGATAACCGTACCACGAAATGACATTTCACGCAATAGAGCCGACCTGCCGCAGTATATGTACTGCGGCCGGCAGGGGCGTTGCTAGGTCTACAAAAGATATGGGGCTTGAGCCCATAGCAGCGTAGTAAAGAAAGTCATACGCTTGGGTGGGCATACACATGTATATACAGTAATATATATATGTGTGTGTGTGTATATATCCCCAGAGAGCCCCCCCCCCCCACTTAAATCAGGGTCTCCAGAGCCCCTCCCACTTACATCAGGGTCTCCAGAGAGCCTCCCCTCCAGTTGGGAACCCCTGCAGAGACTCGGGGCTTTGGGCCCCAGATTCGGGGCTATAGCCCCAAAAGCCACCCCCCTAGTGACGCCGCTGGCGGCCAGTCAGGAAGTGGTTAAGCTTTGACAAAAAAAAAAAACTGGAAGCCGATTAGTTTCTATGCAGGGCTGCACCAGATTTTGCATGCTCCAGTTTTAATAAATCAACCTAACTGTTTAATTTACATTATCTCTTATCTTTCTGTATGTTGATGATTGCACTGTAATTATTTTAATAAAAAATAGTACCTTTTTCCTAATTGATATACAGATGTCACATGACTCGGCTGTTTCCCAGCCTGTCTGCAGGGAAACATAAGCAGGAGGAGCTGTAGTGCTGCTGGCCACATGTTCAAAAAATGCTGTCCGGTTACTGCTGAACTGGCCAAGATTCGAAAGGGTCTATGGCTGGCTTTAGATTGGTTCACAGGCAGTGTTCCAGTTCATCTCAAACTTGTTCAGTAGGGTTGAGGTCAGGGCTCACTCCATTTCCAGACTTCAAACTCTCCAAAACCATGTCTTTATGGAGCTAGATTTGTACACAGAACAAAGTCATGGTGGGTCTTCCCCGAAATGTTACCTGAAGCATGGAGGCACACCATTGTCTAAAGTGTCTTTGTAAGCTGTACAGTAACAGAACCCTTCACTGGAAATACTGGCAGTCCATTGTTTGTTGGGTTGTCCACATACATTGGCCATATAATGCATATCCATAGTGATGAACTTTAAATGTTTATTTTTAACAGCACATTGTGTTCTAAACATTGTTCCGTGTATGTCCATTGCAGGTCCAAGCCAATGTGGAGAAGGCTCTGAATCTGTTTGGGCAGTTGCTGAACAAGAAGCATTTCCTCCTGACCTTCATCCGCACTCTGGAGGCTCAGCGCAGCTTCTCCATGCGAGATCGTGGCAATGTGGCCTCACTCATCATGACGGGACTGCAGGGGGAGATGGAATACGCCACGGGGGTCCTCAAACAGCTTCTGTCTGACCTCATTGAGAAGAACCTTGAAAGCAAGAACCACCCCAAGCTATTGCTCAGAAGGTAGGGTGCCTACTGTGCAACCAATAGAGAAAAAATTAGAAGTTCGAGTCATGTTTCTTTCTCCTTCCTCGGGTGTTTTAGAATGGGGTTTTGATTTCCAAGCCACAGCAAAGGGATATGGGGGTTTAATGTGGTCTTCTGAAGGCTGAGTCATGTATTTTCTTGACCAAGATATAGATGTTGTCCAAGTGCAGTCATTAGGCTAGAGTCATCTGGGTAATTTTAAACTCTTGCTACTTGAAAGATGTAACCACCTGCTGGCAGTCACCTCATTTTCAAATGATCGCTATGCAAATGGCTTCCTACGAATTAAGCTTCACAAGTATCATGTAGAACAGTCCTTCTCAGCCTTTAACATGGAGGGACCATTGAAAAAAAAACTTTTAGGCCTCAGAGAACCCTTTCTACGGCTCATAGTGTGAATAGTAAGTTGTAGATATAAAAATAAATACACCAGTTTGGAATTGGCATGCTTGGCATTTTTGACACCCCTGTTTGCTCTATACGGCCATATCTATTTCAGTAATAACGACATGAAACAAATAATACATTGCCAGAAATGCAGAAGGTGAAAATTGTAGCGTTCCATTGGTACTCGATGAATAAGGACCCTCATACTGGTGTTCAGTATGAAAAACTCTCCTTACTTTGGTGGCCAGTGGGAAGAATGCTCACTTACAGATACCTGAAAAGATTATTGGGGTCAGTGGTAGCTTGTTTGAGAGGCAAAAATTGTTTATTATCAAGGAACCCCTAGCAACTTCTCGAAGAACCTTAGGGTTCCATGTAGAAGTATCTTGCAACGATCAACCACTTGTGATTGGAGCACCGGGGAGGACCATGTGAGATTAATTGCTACTACATTCTACTGATGTAGCTTTCTCTATAGGGAACAATTTGTTCAACTTGTTTAGCCATCAATTGTTGCTCCCAACAAGTTTAGTTAACCACAGAGCTGCTCAAAACTAATATAATAGTGCAGTGACGGAAACTCTAGTGTAATACACCACACTCATAAAAATAAGCTTATAATGCAATGTGAATTACACATTGTTAATAATATCAGTCCCATATTCTTGATAACATATATATCATATCAGTCTCATGTGCTGGATTACTTGTATACCACTTCTTCTCATCACTGTAATTTCTCCAGTTATTCAGCACATGGGACTATGCTAAAAAGGAGCCATTTGGTGCCTACAGAATAATATGACAGTCTCTAGGCTGTAAAAAAACAATCATATTCTCCCTTTACTTCTCCCAATGTAGTATTAAAGAGTGAAGGACTGATTCCTGTAGCCAAGCCGTTCCCCAAACAAGAGTTTGTGGAATCCTAGGCTTCCCCAGAGGTGTCTAGGGTTTCATTGAGCTCATTCCTCCACTATCTAAAGGCACCTGCAAGATTTCTGGTCCAAGGCCACTTAATGGGCAGCACCAACAGGATGACACCAATTAATTTTTTTGGCTGTCTGTAAATGGGGTATTCTGACCACCACTGTAAGGGCAGCATTTTTCCCAGTGACCACCAATGTAAGGGGCCTTCTGTCCACTGACCCCCTGCGAATGAAGTAAAAGACTGATTGTTGTAGACCAACCACTCTCCAAACCAGAGTTTATAGAACCCTGGGCTTCCCCCAGAGAGGTTTCTAGGGGTTCCTTGAGCTGATTGATCTCCCATCTGATGCCTGCATGGTATCAGGTCCAAAGCCACTTAGTGGGCAGCGCCAGCGGGGTGCCATCAATGTTCTTTATGGCTGACTGTAAAGAGTGTATTCTAACCACCACTGTAAAGGTGGCATTCTTCTCAGTGACCACAATGTAAGGGGCCTTCTGTCCACTGACCCCCAATGAATTAAGTTTAGCAGGGGTTCCCTGAGTCCTGAAAATGATTTCAAGGGTTCATATACTAGTATAAAGGTTGCAAAAGCTGCTGTAGACAATATTCTTCCCCCCAGACACTGCACACCCACAGCATCCACGCTACAGATGGGCTGCAGGGCCCATTAATGACAGCCCATCATTGGTCTCATCCCGAGCACAATGGCGGGCACATGTGAAGATGATTAACAAGGGAGCCTGAGCGAAATCAATCCCCGCAGCGAGCCGGCACTGAAAGAAGAATTAAACACAATCACATCGATTTCCGAATGCAAAAGCCCAGGTTCTGCTAAAAAATACATTATCTTCATTAATTCAATATCTTCCCATCCTCTCTCTATTGATCACCGGCCCGGTGACAGAAATTGCACTTCAAGGCTGTGTGACGGTCGGAGCTGGCTGTAAATGAAGCTCTTAATGCTTATTTATTACATCTCTGCTACCTATCTGTGTCAGCTCCTTCCAGGGCCGCTGGAAGCAGACATCGGCATGCATGAGCTGTCCAAGAACACTGCTCCAGTATTCTGCAACACCGCCATGCCACTTCTCCTAGAGCCTGAACCTTTATGTCCCAATAATGAGAGTTATTAATAACTGCATGTGAACATTTAAAGAGACCCTGTTGCCAAATTTAAATGCAGGTGAAGCACCGAAAACCAAGTATTTTGAAATGTTTACTGGCAGCATGTTTTTCTTTTGTATAAATTATTTTTTACTCACAAGCAATGAGACTTTGAGCTTGCTAGAAAATTTGACTACCGCAGGAAGAGTCAGTTCCCTAGAACAGTCCCTTCCCTGCTTGTACGTCATAGCCTTTCTGTAGAAGCTGGAGGGGGAGTGAAGAGGAATACTATAGAGAAGTGGTCATCAACCCTGTCCTCAGGGCCCACTAACAGGCCAGGTTTTATGTATTACCTTGGGAAGATGCAAACTAGAATCCTGCAATCACTGAGCAGCAAATGATATCACCTGTGATGTATTTCAGTTATCTTGCAAACCTGGCCTGTTAGTGGGCCCTGAGGACAAGGTTGATGACCACTGCTATATAGAGCCCTGGGGCCCAACCTGCAGCCCAAGGGCCATATGTGGCCGTGTGAAGACTCCAAAGAAGAAAAAGAGGTCCTGAGAGCCACACAAAACTCTCATATAGAAGCAGCCACAGTTGACTCTGTCCAGGCCACTCTCCCAGCACGTTTTACCCCATGTGCAGATCCTAGCAGTCATTAGTGGAAGCATTTATTTGTAAAGAGGCTATGACACTGATCTAGAAGTCTCTTGCTGCTTGTCCCCAGTCTATATCTTGTAATGTGTCTTCATTCTCCAACCGCTCCTGTTGCCTCTCTGCAGTCTTTGATCCTCAGGTCATCTCCTCTATTAGGTCTGAAGTCTCTCTGTCTTATACTAAATATTACGTCCGGCCCTTTGTAGCAGTCAGGGGCCACAGTTGAGGCCCCCATATACCATGTGGGCACTGTTCACTTAAGTTGGAAGATTGCCATCTAATATAACATTAGAAGCAATGCATCCAGATCAGTGTAACATCATTAATACTTTGCAAATCGTACCTGGAGCTTATGCTTTGAGAACAGCCTGTAATGTGGGTTTTGGCATTGGTTCCTGCTTGGGTGCTCACCTTGGCAATGAGTGTAGGGATTTATAACTTGACTTTGTAGTTTCTTTTTTTAACTGCCTGGTGTTTTTTTATTTTGGGGGCTTGTCTGGCCTCTCGCAACCCAAGAGAGAATCATACCACTAGTTCATCTTTAAATTGACTCAATTTTTTATGTGCATTGAACATATTTAATGCATATTTACTTGTAAAAGCCTCCCTGGTTTAGACCTACAAAGGACCCGAGACGCTGAAAATCACCATCTTGAATGTGATGTCAGTAGACTCAGATGACACTCTACAGCAGCATTTCTCACCCTTTTTACCCCTGTGAAACCCCATGATTTTTAGGTCTTGGTGAACCCTCACTAAAAGCAATTGGAGTTCAATGAGAAACATGTCCATTATATTTGTGTTAAGTAGAAAGAATGGAACCTGGACAGTTGGTGGTCAGAATGCCAACCTTAAATACAGATAAACAGATCATTGGCATCTTGCTGCTGGCTTTGCTAAGTGGTCCTGGTCCAAAACTAAGCAGGCTCCATCAAGTAGGAGGTAATTCAACTCAAGAAACCCATAGCAACCACTGGAGAAACCATGGTTAAGAATGGCTGCTCTAAAGCACCCCCCCCCCCCCCACCAAGCTATTGAAAAGGTTATCAAGGGAGGGACAGAGGAGCTGGGCCAGCAAATACAGTAATTAGTGTACTGAGACATACACGGAGAGAGGCAGTGCTAAGTACTTTTTCCTTGGGTAGTTAAATATTTTAGCAAGTTCAAAGGTACATTTGAAAATTAATAAAACATTATTGAAAGGAAAAACACTGCAAGTAAGCATTTAAAATACTTGATTTTAACTGCAATTTATCTAGTTTGGTGACAGGGTCACTTTAATTATCAGCAGTCCATGTAAACAAAATCTGTTCCATTGAAGGAACTTCAACCTTCTCAGTAGATGGCACACAGAGGTTATCAAGCCAAGAGATACGATCAAAGTACACTTAGTCCATTAGCAGCAGCAGATCAGTGTTTGCCATGTCTGACAGGGAATGGTATAGCGCAATCTTTAACCAGTTTGAGCCCCACAAGTCCCCCGAGGACAGGAGGGGGATTAAGCGGTGTGATCTTCCTCTCCATGAACCGGTCCTATTTAATGGTGCATGAATCCATCTCATTATAGCCTTCCTGGCTGGTTACAGCCATGTCCCCTTTGATGTCGGCTTCCTTTTCGTTGCTTATTACAAAACTACGGCCTGCACTTTTTTAGGCTCCCTGGGGCTGGTTCAGGCACACAGAAGGAGCCGAAATGTAATTTATATTGAGATCAATGAAAAAGCTGCTCGCTCGCCTCTGGCTGGCTTGTTGATTGTTACCGCTCTGGCGTCTGCGCGATGCCCACAGTGAAAGCCTTTGACGAGAGAGACGGGGGTGCCACCCAGGCCTGCGCCAGGTGGTTTGCTTGGCCAGAGACCTCTCAATTACGAAATGCATTTGCACCTTTAAAAAAATAAAAATAAAGGAAGCTTCATATATGCTGATATCTCTGAGGCCCAGACTTGATTTATATATTTTCCATTTGTATTTTTTGGAACCTGTCCTTGGACAAATGTTTTATCTTCTATCCATTCACAAGTGAATAAAAACAATATTTTTTTTTCTACTGACCCAAGTCCGCCATCATGTGGCCCTCCATGGCAGGACTGGTGACCAGCAATTCACCACTGCAGGCCAGGCCTGCCGCCAAGCTGTCTTGTTGCTGTCTCTCATCGACATACAAAAGCCCTGAGACTGCTGCTGGGTGTCTGTGATGTGATTTCAGTGACCCCGGCAGACTTATTGACACTTCATAGTGCTCCTTCACACCTTCCCCCTGGCAGATACATAAAAGATTATGTAGGGAGAGGCGGGGCAGAGGAGCTGGGCCAGCAGAGACACTAATTAGACGTTTCCTGACGAAGAGAGGGCTGTAATGTGCAGGGAGAAAAGGGGGCTGTAATGTGCAGGGAGAAAAGGGGGCTGTAATGGGGTCTTCATTTTCTTGCAAGTGAATAAAATAATATTTTATAGCAGGAGTGCTAATCTTTGAGCGCTGCAATCCAGACCTGCTATTTATAGCATTTGTTTAACAACCTAAGAATTATTCAGCCATCGTCTTCATATGTTGGCAGATATCTTTAAGTAAATTAATTTAAAGGGTCAACTTTCTGCTCCTACCAACATTGGAAGGCATGATCACCAAGTTACCATGTAGACATTATGGCTGTGCAGGCTTTTGGGGTATCTTTGGAGTCCAATGAGAAACCTCAAAGTTTATGAGAATCTGTTGCTTTGTCTTTCTCTTAGGACGGAATCTGTGGCGGAAAAGATGCTAACAAACTGGTTCACCTTTCTTCTCTATAAGTTCCTAAAGGTAAGATTCTGTTGCATTTCTTTTTTTTTTTTTCCCCTCTTCTGGCTAAAGTGGTAGAGCTCAGGTGTGTTTAGATCAATGAGCAGACCACCATAACTCCTGTCAACCAATCAGATGTTGCCCTAACTCCGAGCTATTTTTTTTGTTGTGTGTTTAAAGTGGAGGGCCACCCTAAAAAAAAAAAATTGTTTTTTTTTTGTTGTGTGTCTTAAAGTGGAGGGCCACCCTAAAAAAAAAAATTGCATTAATATTCTTAAAAAAATGTAAAAAAAAACCTTTGAAAAAAAAAAAAAAAAAGTTTCAACTTGCCAGAAACACCTGTTGCTAGTCAGTCTTCCTAATCTGCCTCTTCCTACTCAGCAGTGATCTTCAGTCTCATCTCCTACTCGCGTTGTCTTCTGGGGAAGGTGGCACAGTGTGTTCTGGGAACTGTGTGTGTCCCAGAACACAGTGCGCCCCATTTACAAAGCATGCGCAGTAGGAAACTGGCAGTGAAGCCACAAGGCTCCACTGCCTGTTTCCCTAAGTGAGGATGGCTGCGCCGGGACACGATACGAGGGACGTATCGGCCTGGGGGGGAGGGGGCGACATCGTGGACGCCCTGGACAGGTAAGTGTCCTTATCAAAAGTCAGCAGCTACAGTGTTTGTAGCTGCTGACTTTTAAAAACAATTTTTTTGCGCTGGAACACCCCTTTAAAGTGTCCTCCAGCAGCAATGAAAATTATAAAACGGCTGCATTTTGCTTCAATACTCCCCTCCCCCCGTCACTTTCAGTGCAGTAATTGCTTTTTGCCACTAGATGTCCTTAGGGTTAGATGACACCCAGGGGTAGTGTGAGTGCAGGATGCCATGGACCCGTCTTCTGAGAGGGCGTCAACATGGTGCCTTGCACTCTAGGTAGTGATGCAGAGAGCTGAACAGATGTCATCACCTTTGTGCACCATTGAGAACCACCAACTCATGTCAAAGACTAGCAATGATAGTATAAAGAGTAATGCACACTAACAATGTGCCCCTAAGGTGAGTTGATTTGTGATGATGAATGGAACAGAGGAAGAACAGTGTACCCACACAAAGCTGCCAGGTTCCTCATCCCTCCTGGTTAGGGTGCGCTGGTCATATCTTGTAGAGATGTAAAATGTAGATGAAATAATTCATTTTCAAGAAAGATTACGATATTCTATTTATTGCTTTAAGAAAGAGCTGATGGTATTTTCCCATCAAGCAAACAAAATGACATTTCCTAGATCCTTCTATACAACTTAGTGCTGGGAATAGGGGGTGGATGAGAAAGACTTCTTTCTTCCACCAAAAATATTGGAACACTCCAACTACCTAAAGATGGTCAAACTTAAAAGTGAATATTAGGGACAGTCAGGTGTCAGTAAGACCAAGGTATCTGCCATATGCAGATGTTGGGTCATAAGAATGCTGTAGGTATGGGCCCACCACGTGACACAGGGCACTGCGGGATGTGGCAGGGACATTTTCCAGAGTTGGGTTCCCAAAGGCTACATTTGCATACTGCAACCCCACAAGCTTTTTCTGGTCATTTTCAGTTCTAAGATTAGTTTGGTCGCCTCAAATGGTTAAAAATTCTAAGCTAAATCGTAGGTGCTTGCCTCCTCCAGAGGTAGGTCAGTTGATAAAAATCTACCATACCCTTGGCTTGAATGGGATGTACCCATACTGCAGGAGCAGCATTCAGTTCAAGCCTATGGGACGTTACTGCACATTTGTACCGGACTTGATGTAGACAATACGAAGAAGGTGAGTAAGGAATTGGGGTGGTTTGAGCTTTAAACTTGGGGTAGTTTGTGATGAGAAGTATTGCTGAAACGTCTTAAATGGCAGGAAGAGGTCATTTGGCACTTTCTACAAGTCCCAAGGCTTGTCGAGGGCCTCATTTTCCTTTAAGGAAGGCTTACATAAATACTGAGTTTGTTCTTTGAGCTATCAGGGCTATACAATTTTTTTTTTTTTATGTAATCTGGAAAACCGTGGACATTGTTTCCATCTTGCGTTACAGGCTTTTTGTAGAAATAAATGGCAATACACCCCCATTTTAATTCCAGGTTCTATTCCAAGGGGTCTGAATAGACCTTAGTTCTCACCGCCTTTTCTGTTTTTATTCGTTAGTCCTTAGACTTGACCCAAGAGGCGCCCAGTCAAGGTCATTCTTTGGCTACCTTTTTACTACTTGTAGTTTTCTTGCCCTGAAATACACATCCTTTTTAATGGACAGAGCCAGAACTTTCCTCTTAAGCTGAGTGGTTTAAAAAGCACTCACCTCCTCCATAAAGACTGAATATACCCATTTAGTCCAAAGTAAGTCCGTGAAAGCTCTCCTTTTCGTAGACCACTTGCTTAATATATACACCTACCTGGTCATTATGTGCTTTTTATATAACACACCTTCAGTCTTTTCTCAGGCCAATGAATAGGAAACTCCTGCAGGGAACAAACACTTATACATGGAAAGTGTTGCCTTTCTGTCACTTAATAGCTCTGCTGTGTTTTCTGCATCTCCAAGTAGCCAAGTTGTGTATTTCCTAGATCCTGCTCTTGTCACCGGCCAGCCTGTGGCCAGAGGGAGACACCTGGGTTTCAGGACTGGCATAGAGATAATTAGATAATTTGTGGATTGAGAAGGGTTGGGTGTGATGTTAATACATGTATAGGAGTACAATAAGGTAGCAGGTATTAAAAGATCTAGACTAAAAATAATTAGATAAAACCCCAACCTGTTAAAATACTGTAGCAGCGCTTGGGTATCAGAAAGATAAAAAGACTGATAAAAAGTGGATAAAATTGATGCGTTAGACGTCACCGTATACAAATAAATAAATAATGAATGGTAAATAATAAATGGGGGATTAAAAACCGATATGATGAAATTGATCAATGATTAAATAAATAAATAAATAAATTAATCAATTAATAATGGGTATAGGTAGAGAGTCCCTTAATCACACAGTAACTAATAAATAATAAATTATAAATTAGAGTCCCGCTCTCTTCATAATGAGATAATAAAACACAAGTTGATATTTCAAGTTCAATATTCGATGTGCCGCTAAACAGATTTAGTCCATCCACCAGTGTACTCCACCACGTGATACAAGGTTCCCCTTTGGGGATGCACTCACCAGAGCTACAAAGAATATGGGCATATAAACTCTCTCATCAGGACCCTGTGCTTCTCTCTATCGAAGTCCTTCAATTCTCCTCCATGGCCTCCTATTTCAATAGCTCACCATTGCCAGGTAGGTCATATGTAGAAAAAAATTGCACCACATAGTGTGACTCTGCTTAAAAACATTTATTTACCCCCCATTCAGTTGTTCAAAAAAGACACCCCTTGATAAATTATGCGTACCAAATAAACAATCAAATGAGCATGTAAATAGGATAAATGTATAGCACTCTGCCTGTGTGCGCCTTCCGGATCCTTTTCTGCTGATTTCCGCTATGAAGAGCGGTGTTTCCAGCGTCCTAGGTGCTTCCTGGTCGGTGGACCGCAGGCTGGAGCGCAAACGTCACTTCCTTGGTTCTCTGGTCAACGTCCCTGTGATGTTAATACAAACTCTTATTTTGATTCTGCAAAATGATGATTGGAAATTTCAGTAAAAAACCCCCGAAAATTAGGGCTGTTACTGATTAAAATTTTCGATTAATCGATTAATTTTTTTTTTTTTTTTTAATTCGATTAATTTAGGAGTAGGGGTGATCCGGTGTCAGTGAGGTCAAGGTGTCTGCTGTATGCAGATATTGGGCCATAAGAGAGCTGTAGCTGAGGTGTGGGCCCACCACATGACACTGCATTGTGGGATGGCGGTGGAGAAATTCTCCAGAATCAGGGTTCCAAAGGCCACCTTTCCATTCTGCAAGTTTTTACTGGTCATTTTCAGTTCTAAGGTTAGTTCGGTCATTTTAAAGTGAAAACACTCCTAAGCTGAACCATCCCCTATTGCTTTTTTTCATTTGGTGGCTCAGCCGGTAAAAATCCACTATTCTGTAGACTTGAAAGGGACATATCCATACAGCAGGGGCGATATCCAATTCAAGTCTATTGAATAAATTTCAAGTCTAATTTAAATAAAAAGTTAGCCCCTTAAACATTCCTGAGCTGAACCATCTCCGTCCATGAGAGCTTCTCTTCCAATCACGGGTCAGCCTTAAAGGAAACCTTTTTAGTTTAGGAAGGTCAAGCTTAGAAGCGAAGAGTAGGGGAGGTCCAGTATCTGTTGGTGAGGTCAAGATATCTGCCGTATGTCCATGTAGGGCCAAAAGAAAGCTGTAGCTGAGATATGGGCCCGCCACGTGACACAGTGCACTATGGGATGAGGCGGGGACATTCTCTAGAAATGGGTTCCCATAGGCCAGAGCAGGGGAGGTCCAGTGTCTGTTGGTGAGGTCAAGATATCTGCGGTAAGCAGATGTTGGACCATAAGAAAGCTGTAGCTGAGATATGGGCCCGCCCCGTGACGCAGTGCACTGTGGGATGAGGCGGGGACATTCTCTAGAATTGGGTTCCCATAGGCCAGAGCAGGGGAGGTCCAGTGTCTGTTGGTGAGATCAAGATATTTATTTATTTTATTTATTACAGGATTTATATAGCGCCAACAGTTTACGCAGCGCTTTACAATATTAAAAAGGGAGACAATACAGTTATAATACAATAAAATACAAGAGGATTAAGGGGGCCCTGCTCAGAAGAGCTTACAATCTAATAGGGTGGGGGGAGGTGATACAAAAGGTTGTAACTGTGGGGAATGAGCTGATGGAAGTGGTAAAAGATTAGTTGGAGACATGATAGGCTTCCCTGAAGAGATGAGTTTTCAGGGATCGCCTGAAGGTAGCTAGAGTAGGGGATAGCCGGATAGGTTGAGGTAGCGAGTTCCAGAGAATGGGAGAGGCTCTGGAGAAATCCTGGAGACGAGCATGGGAGGAGGAGACGAGAGAGCTTGACAGGAGGAGATCTTGAGAAGAGCGGAGAGGACGGTTTGGGATATGTTTGGAGACAAGATTGGTGATGTAGCTCGGGGCAGAGCTGTGGATGGCTTTGTAAGTTGTGGTTAGTATTTTGAATTTAATTCGCTGGGCGATTGGGAGCCAGTGTAGGGATTGGAGGAGAGGGTTGGCAGACACTGAACGGTTGGTAAGGTGGATAAGTCTTGCAGCAGCATTCATGATAGACTGAAGAGGGTAGAGCCTATGGAGAGGCAGGCCAATGAGGAGGGAGTTGCAATAGTCAAGGCGAGAGATAACAAGGGAGTGAATGAGGAGCTTGGTGGTGTCATTTGTTAAAAAGGGGCGAATTTTAGAGATGTTACGGAGGTGAAGTCTACAAACTTTTGACAGTGATTGGACTTGAGGCTGAAATGACAAGTCCGAGTCTAGGATTACACCGAGTACCCTGGCGTGAGGGGAGGGACTGATGGTTGCATTGTTGATTTTGATGGAAAAGTCATGGAGGGGGGCACGGGCGGGGGGAATATTAATAGCTCAGTTTTAGAGAGATTTAATTTAAGAAAGTGGTGCGACATCCATGTTGATATGTCAGTTAGTAAGTTAGTAATGCGAGAGGAGACAGAAGGAGTGAGGTGAGAAGTAGACAGATAGATTTGGGTGTCATCGGCGTATAAGTGGTATTGGAAGCCGTGGGTGGTTATCAAGTGACCAAGGGAGGAGGTGTAAATGGAGAAGAGAAGGGGTCCAAGAACAGAGCCTTGGGGGACCCCCACAGAAAGGGGCAATGGAGAGGAGGAGACAGAGTTGTAGGTAACACTGAAGGAGCGCTGTGATAGATAAGCAGAGAACCAGGATAGAGCAGAATCTTTGAGACCAAGGGAATGGAGTTTATTGAGAAGGAGCGGGTGGTCAACAGTATCAAAGGCTGCAGAGAGGTCAAGTAGTAGCAGTATGGAGTACTGGCTGTCGGATTTAGCAGTTAGTAAATCGTTAGTGAGTTTTAGTAAGGCAGTTTCCGTGGAGTGTTGTGAGCGAAAGCCAGACTGTAAAGGGTCAAGAAGGTTATTTTCACTGAGGTAGGAGCTAAGACGGTTGTAGACTAAGCGCTCTAGAAGTTTAGAGGAGAATGGGAGCAATGAGATGGGCCTTAAGTTATTCAGGTTGGTGGGGTCCAGGGAGGGCTTTTTAAGTATGGGAGTGATCTGCGCATGTTTTAGAGGGGAGGGGAAGGTGCCACTAGAGAGGGAGAGATTGAAGATGTGAGTGAGGGAGCATAGGATAGAAGAAGAGGGTGACCGTAGTAGTTGTGAGGGAACAGGATCCAAGGGACAATTGGTTAAGTGGGCATCTGAGAAAAGTTTTGTAACCTCTTCAATAGTAGCCAAGTCAAAGGAGGAGAGTGTTGAAAGTGTCTTTAAGTAAGGTATGTTGGGTGGGGAAGGTGTACGCACAGTGGAGGTATCCTCACGAATTGCATCAATCTTGTCTTTGAAGTGATTGGCAATCTCTTGGGCAGTGAGTGAGTTAGTGGGTAGAGGGGGTGGGGGACGAAGCAGAGAGTTAAAGGTTGAGAAGAGCCGACGGGGACTAGATGACAAGGTATTAATATGAGAGACAAAGTAGGTTTGTTTGGCAGCATGGAGGGAGGAATTGTATTTTAGAAGGGCAGATTTATATAGGGTGAAGTCGTGCAGGCATACGCCACAGTCGTTCAAGAGCACGGCAATGTCTCTTGAGATTTCTAGTGTTGTCAGTTTGCCATGGTTGTAACGGTCGGGGCCTGATTCTGCGTGTGGTTAGTGGAGCAAGTGCATCTAGTGATGATGAGAGTGAACTGTTGTAGACAGAGGTGGCCAGGTCAGGACAGGACAGGGGAGAGATTATGTCATATAGATGGTCAGTAGCAGAATAGAGAAGAGATGGGTTAAAGTGGCGAAGGTTCCTACAAGTAATTGTTTGCTGCTTGGAGGGATGGTTGGTTGGAGGCAAGGATACAGTGAAACTGATGAGGTTGTGATCAGAGAGTGGAAAGGGGGTGTTGGTGAGGTTGCAGGGATTGCAGAGATGGGAGAATACAAGGTCAAGGGTATTACCATTGGAGTGGGTGGAAGTATGGGTCCATTGGGTTAGGTCAAAAGAAGAGGTTAAGTTGAGAAGTTTAGCTGCAGTTGGGCTGTTAACATTGACAGGAATGTTGAAGTCGCCAAGAATTATAGTGGGTATTTCAGAGGAGAGAAAGTAGGGTATATCTGCGGTATGCAGATGTTGGACCATAAGAAAGCTGTAGCTGAGGTATGGCCCTGCCATGTGCACTGTGGGATGCAGCGGGGATATTCTTCCAAATCTGGGTCCAATCACTGGTCAGCCTTAAAGAAAAGCTTTTAGCTAGGGGAGATCCAGTGTCTGTTGGTGAGGTCAAGGTATCTGCCGTATGCAGATATAGGGCCATAAAAAAAGCTGTAGCTGAGGTACGGGTGCCCAAAGGCCAGAGCAGGGGAGGTCCGGTGTCTGTTGGTGAGGTCAAGGTATCTGCCGTATGCAGATGTGGGACCATAAGAAAATTGTAGCTGAGGCATGGGCCCTTCCACGTGACACATGCGTCAATGACATTCTCCAGAATCTGGGTCCCAAAGGCCACATTTGCATGCTGCTACCCCAAAATTATTGACTGGTCTTTTTCAGTCCTAAGGTTAATTTGGTCATCTTAAAGGGAAAACAGTCCTACGCTGAACCATTCTCCTTGTAAGTGCCTGCGTACCTCCTCATTTAGCAATTCAGCCAGTGAAAATCCACCATTCCATAGACATGAAAGGGGTGTATCCATACTGCAGGGGTGATATCCAATTCCAAATCTATGCAACGTTCCTGCACAGGATCTCACCAGCAATGACCTGTCTGCATTGCATAGAGAAGCACAGAGATTCAATGATGATGTCACTCGGTCTAAAACAGGTGATGAAATGAAAATGGAAAGGTTTTATTTTATTTTTTTAAATATCGTTAACATGTTGATGTAGAGGGAAAGGAGGAACCAGGCAAAGGAAACCATAAGCGGCTTTAACAAAGAAAAAATATTTTTTTTTTTTATGTTCTTGTCCTTTTTTATAAGTGTTCTTTAAAATCAAATGCACGGTTGTCCAATAGTGGTGCATTGTGGCAAGGGGCTAAAAATTGATTTATCATCGCTAAGTATCGTCTTTTCAGAGTTCTGCGCAGCAGAGATTTGGATATGTACACAAGAAGTGTAATTTAATGACTTTCTGCAAACAGCAATAAAATCTAGAAGGTGCAGGATATATGTATGTATGGCTTCGCTCATTCTCTCTCTCTCTGACTGTATCTGAAGGCCTGCGTGGTTATTCATCACGAGTGTAATGAGACATTCCCTGCAAAGCGAGGAGGGGGCTTTGCTCTGAAGTGTTGAAAAACGCACAGTATTAGTTGCCTGATGAGCTAAATCTCGTCAATAATGCTCTTTCCATATTTGCGGCTCTTGGTTTGGAAATGCCAATGTCTTGCCTTGATTTTTTTCTTTTTTTTTTTTCTTTTTTTATCCTTTTTATAAGGGAGAAGTGTGGCAGTTTAAATTTATCATTTGCAGCCTGGCTTAGCTGTAGACAATACGAGGACGCAGAGCCGCATTCGCAATAAAAGCGGTCGCTGTACCAAGATGAGAAACTCAAGGCAGACAGAATTTAGAATGTATTGACATGTTTTTTTGCATTCACTACTCCAGGAAAATAGCTAAATACATATAAGGCAGCTACAGGCATACCCCACTTTTAAGTTCACAATGGGACCAGAGCATGTTTGTAAAACGAAAATGTACTTAAAGTGAAGCAATACCTTTTTTCACTTTTTAATGCATGTACTGCATTGCAATAGTAATTTACAGGCATAACTGATTACCTAGGCAAGCTGGCCGACCCCAAAATCAGATATGTTATAGTCCTGGGTCCCTTCTCGGTGCTCCCCAAGTTTGGTGTCCCTGTCACTTATGGTTCGGGAGCAGTGCTATGTCAAGCTGACCATGACTTGCCATAGACACCAATGTTAAAAAACAGGGAGCAGTGCCATGTCAAGCTGACCATGATTTGCCATAGACACCAATGTTAAAAAAACGGGAGCAGTGCCATGTCAAGCTGACCATGATTTGCCATAGACACCAATGTTAAAAAACAGGGAGCAGTGCCATGTCAAGCTGACCATAACTTGCCATAGACACCAATGTTAAAACACCGGGAACAGTGCCATGTCAAGCTGACCATGATTTGCCATAGACACCAATGTTATAAAACAGGGAGCAGTGCCATGTCAGGCTGACCATGATTTGCCATAGACACCAATGTTAAAACACCGGGAGCAGTGACATGTCACGCTGACCATGATTTGCCATAGACACCAATGTTAAAAAACCGGGAGCAGTGCCATGTCAAGCTGACCATGATTTGCCATAGACACCAATGTTTAAAAACCGGGAGCAGTGCCATGTCAAGCTGACCATGATTTGCCATAGACACCAATGTTAAAAACCGGGAGCAGTGCCATGTCAAGCTGACCATGATTTGCCATAGACACCAATGTTAAAAAACCTTGAGCAGTGCCATGTCAAGCTGACCATGATTTGCCATAGACACCAGTTAGTAGCAGTATACCCAGACAGGGAGTTCCAACACTTCCCTACTCTGTCCAAAATGAAAAATTGTGTTGGGCATACACTTTAACCTCTTCCTGCCCAGCCCTAGTACCCCTTTAAAGTGTTACTAAACCCACAACAGTGAAATCAGCCTGTTTATGCAGTAAAGCATGCTTGTTATACTCACTGTGGAACCTAATCCTCTGCATTGTGTAAAAAGGCTGTTTGATCCTGTCTTCTCTAACTCCCCTTCTTCCACTTTCCCCAATCCATCTGCTGATAGTACAGAGCCTTGAGGGGACTCTGCACATGCTCAGTTAGGTGTGTGTTGCTTTTTTTTCTTTTTCTTGGGAGAACGCATGTGATCAGCACAGGGCCAATCAGCTCTGCCCAGACAGAGGGTCAGGGGTCCTGCAGCCTCATAGGACAGTCAGAGGAGAATGAAAAACTTCTCCTACAAGCTTTAACCAGACACTGATAGAAGTCGCAAGACTGCTATATACTGCTGATGAGAAAAGGTGTTTAGCAATTTATATTTACTAAAATAATTGCATTTCCATGTTCTGTGTACTGTGGGAGACCAGATATTGTGAATGCAGGGTCCTGGGTTTAGTAACACTTTAAAGCGGAAGTAAACCCATAGATTTAACAGTCTAAAAAAAAAAAGGCATGCAGTGAATGCTAACTGCACATTGGCTGTGCTCTCAACCAAACAGTCAAACCATCCAATGGCTGGTGTCATAACGGATCACATGTGCAGCACTGTGGCAGTTGAAGATTAAACAGAGGCAAAGATGGCAGCTTCCTTGGCTGAAAACGATAGGGGGGTTTACTTCCACTTTAACTGAGCTATTATGACCTGGGACAGGAAGGTCTGCCTGATTATATGACCACTGTGATTGGTGGGACTGGCTCCTGATTAAGTCCAACAAATATAAAGCACTGCTCCTGGTCAGTCTACACATTGAGGTGCCCGCCCAACTCGCAACTGAAGAAACTTTAATGGAAGAAGTGAATGGCTGCACACTCTATTAGGACCCTTCAAAAATCTTAATTGTAGCAAAATAGAGATAAAAACCAGAATCCAAGGGAGATCTGTTGACGCGTTTCGTGCTGAAAAGCACTTATTCATTACACCTGATCATTGCTAGAGACCTGGAGCGGTCTTCGACAGCTTGGTCATTTTGCTGAGAGCTCGCATCTCAGTACAAAAACCTTTGCCACCTATGGACGCCTATGTGCTGTGTGTAGGCATTATAGCCCACCCTCTTTGCTGCTGCTGCACATATGCGTTACGTCAGTGGCAGGAAGTTGCGTAACATAGGTCTTGTCCATCCCCCCAGCCTCTGATCGGACAGTGGAAGTAGAAGCAACTCATGAGCTCATCTCTCTGTCACTCTGCTCTCTCCTCCTATCAACATGTTTTTGGTCAACACATCTAAAGCACGGTTGATTGTCTCTCTATGCTGCATCTTCCTTTCCAAGCAGAGTGGTCTAATTCATTTCATTTTACAGCAGCCCAGAATTGAGATTATGAAACAAAAGAACAAAGAAGTGGGATTGAGTTGCCCTTTAAAGGAAACGTAATACAATAGTCTCATTGGCAGAGATGGTGCTGCGCTTTGTTCATTCTTATTTGATAGAAAGGCAGCATCTGTGCAAAATATATCTCGCATCGTAGTCCTTGCTGACGCTCACCTCTGTCTCCCCCCACCCCCTCCGCGGACCTTGTGAGTGTAAAGATGGCTGCTTGATCACAGCCATAGGACCAGCTTTTCCCACAGCTCGCCTCGGCAATGAAAAAGCAAAGCCCTCTCTCCTTTTTTTTTTTTTTAATCCGCCATTCGGAGCGCAGGTGTCCCAAAAAAAATCCTGCAGAATCCATTAATTACCCGTTGTGTGGTCAGGCGCAGATCCCGCTCCTCGCCTTCCCCTGGCTGAATTAATGAAGCTAAGTTTGCAAATGAACCATAATTTCAAAGACAAGCGCGTTGTCGGAAGGTCTGGGGATGATGTATGCCTGCTCTTGCTCGTTAGCAGCTGTCTCTTTAATTACTGCAGATGCTAACGAGATGCTAACAGCATATGGTGACAGGGAAGCACTTGCACTTTTGCACCAGAGCAGATCTGGATGTAAAAAAAGTGCCGCAGAGATGACAAAGCTGTCCCAGAACGTGGCGTTATCTGAGATTCAACAAGCCATTGGGGTTTGCGGGTGCTTTTTTTTTCTTTTTTTATTTACAGTTAATTCCTGCTTTAAGCCAGCCTTAAATGGACAAAAATCAGATGCAAAAAAATATTTAAGGCATATTAGTTCAAACCCCATCTTGAACAATCCCCTCCCTGGATCATAGTGGACCATGCAAAGATTTACCAGTAGGTGCACCCACTGCAGACTGCCTGCAAAAGCGCACAGGAGAGGGGACAGGGACGAGACCTTAACACACCTACCCATGTGCAGGGTGACTGGTATGGACTCTGCCCCCTCCTGTATTTTTCTGTAGTCGGTGCTCCCACAGCTCTGCTCTCTGCATGGCACGGCGATGAGGTCATGGCTACTTTTACAAGCTAATATCTGGATATGTGAAGGCATTTGGTGTACACAAAGTGGATTTATATCCTATGTCTAATAAAGTCTTATTAAAGTGGTTGTAAACCCATTACAACTACTTTAACCTACAGGTAAGCCTAGATTAAGGCTTACCTGTAGGTGCAAGAAATGTCTCCCAAACCTAAAAGGTTTAAAGAGGAAGTAAAGCCTCTTAAAAAAAAAAAAAAAAAAGACACCCTGCAAGGCAAAGCATAATGAGCTAGTATGCATAGCATATTAGCTCATTATGAAAGACTTACCTGAAAACGAAGCCCCCGAAGCCGTCCTTATCCACGATCTTCTGCGCCGCCATCCAGGGCCAGAGTGACGTCCGGGTCTCGCCGCTCCAGCGCTATCATTTGCTGGAGCGGCGATGACGTCACTCCCGCGCATGCACACAAGATCGGCATATCGCTGTGATCTCGGCATCCTCAGTGTGCCCCCAATGCGCCTGCGCGCCGCTGTCTACGGCGCATGCGCCGTAGACAGCGATGCCTTTTCATTTCTAAATATCTCCTAAACCATGTAGGTTTAGGAGATATTTATTGGACCTACAGGTAAGCCTTAATCTAGGCTTACCTGTAGGCCAAAGTGCTTTGGAAGCGTTTACTTCCACTTTAAGAGATAATTGCAGAAATAACAGCACCGATGTAGACATCGGGCCCAGGCACACTCAGCGTGCCGTTTCTAACGGCGATCATGCCGCGATACCTGGAAGTCACTCCGGGATATTTGACGGCGTCGGAGGAGGCGAACGAGGGCCGATGCGGGGGCTTTGATCTCAGGTAAGTAATTCATAATGCGCTAGTATGCTATGCATACTAGCTCATTATGCCTTTGTCTTGCAGGGTGTATTTATTTTTTTCAGAGGCTTTACTACCTCTTTAAAGGTTTGGCTTTTTTTATGACAAACATGTTATACCTGCTCTGTGTACTGGTTTTTCACAGAGCAGCCCCAACCCCTCCTGTTCTCAGGTCCCCCACCAGCGCTCTGGGCTCCTCCCCCTCGAGCAGTGCCCCCAATAGCTATCCACTTGCTATGGGGGCACTCGTGCATGCTCACTTCCGAGGCCCTGCTCTATGCGTCCATAAGATACACAGAGCTGGGCCCTGGCCCTGCTCCCTGTTCTCTCCTCATTGGCTCACTGGCTGTTTTTGACAGCAATGGGAGCCAATGAGGAGAGGGAGTCTGGGACAGCCGAGGCTCTCGTGCACATCGTTGGATCAAGACGGGGCTCAGGTAAGTATTGGAGACACACCCACATTGCATGAGTTTAGGGATTTGATGCCCATTCTAAATAATTTTCACTTTACGTACTGCTCTTTTTCCTACACCCTGGAAGCGGTGAAGGGTTCTCCATTTTTTTTTGTATATCTTCAATGAATGAACTCTTTCTGGTTGAATAAGCGCTGCATTTCGGACTATATTTTATTGTGTTTGGTGATCAAAGAACTGTGCTGGCTGCTATTTCATATTTTATAGGTTTTATTTATTTTAGCGCTGATGCCCACCTATCCCCTTGTTTTAAGTATACGGGGGGCTGTGAGGGGAGCAGCACACCTTCAGCCTTTACAACCACTTTAAGGAATTTATTTAAAAGACATTGGTGACATTTGGTGCTCAGAGTTCAGTTTTAGAACCATGTGGTTCATGGGCAACACCCGCATTTGTTGTGATTCCTGTATAAAATGGCACAGCTACATAGTACTTGTGCATGTGTAACAAGCGAATACAAATCAATATTTCTGGCTGATAAAGGTCTGGAATAAACACAACATGCTGGTTATTTCTCCTATCATATCTTATATTATTTAGTTCATTTTGTCTAATTGTACTTGTAATTTCCCAGCTTGTAACTATGTCCCCTCTCTGGTTCTACACAGGAGTGCGCTGGAGAACCGCTCTTCATGCTGTACTGCGCCATCAAGCAGCAGATGGAGAAAGGGCCCATCGATGCCATCACAGGAGAAGCTCGATATTCCCTGAGTGAGGATAAGCTCATCCGCCAACAGATCGACTACAAGATGCTGGTCAGTTCATCAGAGAGCAATATCTGTTCGCTATTAAACCTCATTTTCACTGACTCAAGCAGTGTGCATGTTGTGCGTTTTGCTGAGGATGCTTTGTGTGGCGGGAGCAGGTCTGTCCAGCTCTAGTCTTCCTTGTCTACTCATGGCCCAGCAAAAGGATTTGTAGAGAAGATGGTGAAACGGCTGGATGTTTTGCAGCAGATATGTAGGTAAGGCTGCAGCTGGACAGCTCTGGGCTAAGCCGATAAGGGAGACCTCTCTGCTCTTCTGAACCCTCCCATTTATACCAGCAAGGTAAGAGTCCAGCTCCATCCAGGACTGATATTTCAGGCTGGTGGCTTCTAGATTCTCTGAGATGACTCCAATGGTTTGGTTTCCCTACAGTGGTTTGTGTCTCCTCCACCTTCCACAAGGCCGTGATATAGACGTCTCTACGTGTCCTTACATAGTATTCTTCATTATGGAAATTTGGTTAGGGAAGTGTAACTCCATGATTTGTTTTAGTGAACATGGTCTTTGGCTGCAGTGTTATTGGGTAAGAAGTGCCATAAAGTCAAGGCTTTCAGTTGTTTATAATCCAAAAATGTAAGCCCTTGCGTGCCAAAAATCCAAAGCGTTTGGTAGGATTTAGGGTCCTGTTCGTCAGGGCTCTGGGATTCAGCTTGACTGACATGCAGCCATGGGTCAAAGTCACAAGAATGTTAGCCTCTAAGGCCCCTTTCACACTGGGGCGGGGAGCCGCGGTGACGCTAAAGCAGCGCTATATTTAGCGCAGCTTTACCGTTTTAACCGCGGTATTCGGCCGCTCGCGGTGCGGTTTTACCCCCCGCGAGCGGCCGAAAAAGGGTTAAACACCCCCGCAGAGCGCCGCCTTTGCGGCGGTATTGCCGCGGTTTTACAGCGGTTTCCCATTCAAATCAATGGGAAGGAGCGGTATAGGAGCGGTGAACACACCGCTCCTATACCGCTCCAAATATGCTGCTAGCAGGACTTTTTTTGCCGTCCTGCTAGCGCACCGCTCCAGTGTGAAAGCCCGCCGGCTTTCACACTGGAGTTAAAGGGGCCGTATTTTTTCAGGCGGTGAACAGGCGCTATTTTTAGCGCTGTACCGCCTGAAAAACGCCCCAGTGTGAAAGGGGCCTAAGATTCAAGGCACAAACCCACATACCGTATGTGACTCCCACCAGCCAAATCCCACAGCCATGAGGACGAAGGTGACTTTAGAAACGCGTTGGATTTTTACACGTTCTTGCAATGAAAGTAAAACATTGAAACCCGACAGCAACAGTTTAGTAATCCAGCAGTGAGAGAGTATTACACCCATTAAACACTTGTGGGAGGGGCAGAGACACAAACTTTGGCTCTGAATCTTTTTGGAGATACCGAATTCCAGACCATGATTTCACCTTACCAGTACTCAAATATCTCTGTTGTATGGAGTTGTTCTTCAAACAAGTATACAGTCTCGTATTTAATCTGATTTGCCTAGCATAGCCCACATCACGCTACATTGCCACTCGCTATTCAACAGAGTCGCTTTTTTTTTCATTGGACTTTTTCTCTTTCTCTCCCCCCGTCCCCTCTCTCCTTTTTTTTTTTTTTTTTTCTGTGTTTCTCACTAAACCGGCTCACCCTTTAATGGATTGAAGAATCTTTGCGATGGCGGGCTGAGCGATGAATCATGGTGCCGCTCGCCTCAAGTAAGTTTTGGTCCCAGCTTTATGCTCTGTGGCTGGATCCTTCAATCCATTTCAGCTTTGACTGTGGTGGAAGCGAGAGGAGTTTCCTCTTTCTTCTGCCGTTCAACCAATCCCAGCACACCCCATTGCAAAGCTATCTTATAGCTTAATGAGGCTGTCATTTTGCCATGAATATGCGAAAGTGGCAGGTTCTCTTGTAAGAATAACCCCCCATCCACTGATTCTCACCTCCCCTGTTCTTCCCTATTGCTATGTTCATCCATCAGTGTTACAAGTCCAAACCCTGTGTAAGCTCCATGTCTGAGCTTACACAGTGTTAATGCGCCCCTCCCCTTCTTTGTGTAAGAGTGTTCTAGCCTAGCAATTGGCCTATCAGACCTGAGCACTGCATCCATTGAGAAGGTTGCATTCTCCTCCATGCTTATAAGCACTGGGTATTTGCCAATGGCTGCAACAAAGCACAGGGGAGTGCATCAAGTGGTTTGGGGAGTTGTTCTTAAAAACCTTTTTGAAGGGCCTGTGCTCCTGAAACTGATGTTTTAAATATAGCTATGTATCAGTAGGCTAAACCCGGATGCAAGTGGTCTCTTTTCAAGAGTTCTTGAGAGAGATACACTTACAGCCAAAAGTTTGTTCTTTCCACCAAATGATGGAGTTCGGGTGTTTCCAGGGAAGGGTACTGCTAATTCCTCAACATACAAAGACATTTTAGAAAATTGGGAGATTACAACTTTAACAGCTTGGGGGAAGCTCTTCTGTTACAGCATGAGTATGTCCCTGTATACAAAGCCAGCGCCATAAAGACATGGTTTGACCAGTTTGGTGTTATTGACCTTGAGACAGCAGAACATCATTGGGATGAACTGGAATGCCAATTGTGAGCCAGGTCTTTTCATCCAACATCAGTACCTGACCTCACAAATTCTCTTTTGGCTGAATGGGCACATATTCCCACAGACACCCCCAAATCATGTAGAAATACTTCCTAAAAGAGTGGAGGCTGTTAAAGCCACAAATGTGGGTAGTGGGGGGGGGGGGGGGGGGGCAACTCTGTATTAATGTCCATGGTTTTAAAATGGGATATCCAAAAAAACTCATATAGGTGTGATGGTCAAGTCTCTGCACCCTTTTGCCTGTATAGTGCATTAGAAGAGGGTGGATGATCCAACCACAAAATCTGGCTTCCAGGCAAAACGAAAGTTTATTTACCTTTTTAAGTGCAAAGATTATTAACCTCTTTCACAGCACGGACTTCCAGTTCTGGGAAGGCGTCCATGCACATCCTCCCAGAACCCCACCTCCCGCACGGCCCCCGGGGTGCGTATCCCGCGTGCTCTGTGACTGCTGTGTCCTTTGGACACAGCTGATCATAGATTGCAGTAAAGGATCAATCAGAGCAGCCCTTTACCATGTGATCAGCTGTGTCCAATCACAGCTTGTCACATGTAAACAGACTTGCCGGTTATCAGCTGTCGTCCTTTCCTTACACACTGTGTTTGAGGAAAGGAGAGCCATTAACCAGCAAGACTGTCAGCATATTGCTTACACCAGGGGTCTCCAAACTGCGGCCTGAGGGCCAGATGTGGCCCTTTGCTAGCCTTTATCTGGCCCTTGGCACACCATTCCTCCCACTGATATGAGGCACTATTCCTCCTTCAGACACCAACAATGGGGCACTATTTCTTCCACCGATACCAATGAGGGGGATACTATTCCTCCTACTAATAGGGACAGTACTCCTTCTCCTATTGACCACCAACCCTAAGGCCATATTTATTCTCACTCATGCCCAACCCGTGACATTTTCTGCCCCTGCTGGCCACAATCCGGCCCTCCTCAAGTCTGAAGGACAATAAACTGGCCCTTTGTTTGAAAAGTTTGGACACCCCTGGCTTACACGGATCAGTGCCCTGATTATCAGTGCCCATCGGTGCAGCCTTATCAGTGCACATTAGTGAAGAAGAAAAATTACTTATTTGCAAAGTTTTATAACCGAAACTAAAAACATTTTTTTTTTCTGTCTTTTTTCTTTTTTCATTTGTTTTGCAAAAAATAAAAAAACCAGTGGTGATTAAATGCCACCATAAGTGATCTCCATCTGTCTCAAAAAAATAACAATTTCATAGGAATACAGTGTTGCATGACTGCGCAATTGTCCTTCAAAGTGCAACACCACTGAAAGCTGAAATTTGGCCTGGGCAGGAAGGGGGTGAAAGTGCCCTGTATTGAAATGGTTAATTACTGTATATTATATTTAAGGTGCTAACACTCCTTAATAACTAGTAAGACTCCCGGCATTGCAAAAGATGCTTTACGGTTGGCTGTTGTAAGTGGCTGCCCTTTGCACAGTCCTGTTTGCTTAAACAAGCCCAAAATTTTTCATCCATATTCAGAGAATTTGAAAAAGTCGGACAGGTTCCAGATGGAGCCGATCTGAGACAAATGGCACAACTCTGCACAGAACAGCGTGGACAAAATATGCTGCTTGTCTTAAATAAACTTACTCCATCTGTACATCTAATTAATTCAGCAGTTTTATTATAGCCCTAAACACTTTTTTTTTCTTCCCATCGACTGGCAGTGTCTGAATGGTGAACTGTATATGTTAGTGGGTCTGAAAGAAGAACTGTGTGTGTTGCCCACCACAGCCGGTCAGCATGGCTCTTCTTGATAAATAAAGCCCATTGCATCTCTAGAATTACATTGAATTTTTATTTTTTTTTAAAAGGCCAGATTAGCCAATCTTTTAAAGCATACGTGTATTTTTATACCTGCTTTATGTATCTAGGCAAATAAGGCAAGGCTTCAGTGACATTTTTCCTTTCACATATTGTCTTTGGGGTCTTCACAGACCCTACCTGCTCAAATTTCCATCTATTTAAGCCACCAATAGACCATAGGCTCTGGAAGAACACCATATGGCCATTGTTTAGGGATACCTGCCCATTATGAGCTTGTTGGACATCCCATTTCCAAACCATGGGTATTAATATGAAGTTGATCACCTTTGCATCCATAACAGCCTCCACTCTTCCAGGAAGATTTTGGAATGTGTCCTTGGGAATTTTTGCCCATTTGTGAGGTCAGGTACTGGTGATGGATTAGAAGACCTAGCTTGCATACAGAGTTTCCAATTCATCCCAAAGGTGTTCAGTAGGGTTGATGTCTGGGCTCTGTGCAAGATATTAGTGTTCCTCCACAAAAAATTGGTCGCTGGTCTTCCACACTGAACACTATAGGAACAAAAGGTTGTGGAGACTTGACCGTGACACCTATATGAGCTTGTTGGGCATCGTATTTTAAAACTGAGCATTAATATGGAGTTGCTCCTTTTCTCCAAGCCAAACGAGCATTTGTGTCCTGTACTGATGTCAGATGAGAAGACCTGGCTCACAACCTGTTATCCAATTTATCCCAAACTCATTTAGTAGGATTGAGGTCAGGGCTCTGTGCAAGATATTAGAGTCCTTCCACACTAAACTGGTCACTGGTCTTCAACCTCAAACACTATAAGTGCATAAGGTTGTAGAGACTTGACGATCACACATATGAGTTTGCTAGTCACCCCATTTCAAAACCATGATAAGGGAGGTAGTGCTGCCTTTGGTTTGAACTTGGCCTGGCCCAAGAGATTGTAAGTTACAAGTTACATTTCAAAACCATGGGCAGTGGTATGGGGTTTGCCCCTTCCTGCAAGCCAAAAGAGCATTTGTGAGGTCATGTACTGATGTTGGATAAGAATACCTGGCTCAGTCAGTTTTCAAATTTTATCTCAAAGGCATTCAGTAGTGTTAAGGTTCAGGGCTCTGTGCAGGACAGTTGAGTTCCTCCACACCAAACTGGTCAAACCATGTCTTTACGTAGTTGGTTTCATGCACAGGGGAACAGAAAAGGGCCTTTATCAAGCTAACCACAACATTAAAAGTGCACGATTATCTAAAATGTCTTTGTATGCTGTAGCATTAACAGTACACTTCACTGGAAACACCTGAACTCCACCATTTGGAATGATGTCCACTTACTTTTGGCCACTTCAGTGGTTGTGATGGCCAGGTGTCCCCAAATAATTTCCATTATAGTGTAATAAGTAAAGGCAAATAAAGCATCTCAGAATCTCATGCTTATGAGGCATATTTGCACAATTCGCTGGCAGAGATCAGCTGAGATGGGTTAAAATGAAGCTGGGGATGTCTTTTCTCCAGTTTGCCAACAAATGTCCTTCCTGAGGAGTTCCCTTTCTCTACACATGCTTCCTGACGCTGCACTAAAAGCATGTCCTGCATAGAAATCTTCATCTTATTGCTCTGAGCATTAAATCAGCTCGCTATGAATATAATGTTTCTTTTTATTAGGAAGGAGCACTTATCCTGTAAATTGAAAATGTCCCCAATAAATAAAAAGAAAAGTTTGCCGTGCAGTTCAGTACATTTATAACATATTACGCCTGTCAGTGTCCGGGTTTATTTAATAATGTAATGGTAAATTCTGCGTGCCACCATTTTAAATCATCATCTACAGTGTCCGCAGCTCCTGACTCTGTACAGTTCTGTGCTGTCGGGGATATATATATATATATATATATATATATATATAATATATATATATATATAAAACCGCTAATTTTCTACTGCCAGTTGCTTGGCAGCAACAGCATGAATGTAAAACCATAAAAAGCCACTGTTACCTGTTGTCAGTTTTGTTTTCTACAACATTGTCATCTTGGTTCATATATGGCAGCTTTGCTTTAAAGAGGACCCATCGCTTGTAAAATATTTTTTTTTTAGGTTACAACTTTTTCTAATATACTCTATTTGCCATAAATGGCTATTTATAGATTTGCTTCATTGCATAAAACACTTGACTCTTGGCCGAAAGTCTGACCTATGGGGGTTGATTTACTAAAATTGGAGAGTGCAAAATCTGGTGCAGCTCTGCAAAAAAACAATCAGCTTCCAGGTTTTATTTTCAAACCTTAATTGAGCAAGCTGAAGTTAGAAGTTGATTGGCTACAACGCCGAGCTGCACCAGATTTCTCTAGTTTTGGAAAATCAACCCCATGGTGTCCATTTCAGGACATATCTCCTACAGCCCTGCCTTTACATGACTTTCGTTTGTAACTCTCCCAGCAAATCCAGTTCCTCAATTCCTCCCCTGCCTGGTATATTTAGGAGAATAGGCAGGAAATGATAATAGGGTATGTAGATGACATTTCTTCTTTTAAAGCTGGCCCCTCCGCCCCCCCTTTTCCTGACATAATTTAGGAAAAGAGGCAGAAAATTATCATAGGTTTTGTAGTTGGGAATCTCAGCTTTCAAATTTGGCTGGTCCATTCTTCCCATTTCTGACATAATTAGAATAGACAGAAGTTATCTTTGGATATGTAGATGGGATCTCCAATATCAAAGCCAGTTCCTTCACTCCTTCTGTGCCTTGGAGAAGAGACAAAAATTGTGTGTAGCCTGGGATCTCCAATATCAAAGCCAGCTCCTCCACGCCTTCAGTTCCTGACATGATTTATGGTTCTTCTCCAAAAATATCATAGGTGTGTAGCTAGGATTTTTGCTGTCAACGCCAGCTCCCCTACTCCCCCCCCCCCCTCTTTCTGAGATAGTTTAGGAAAAAAGAGGCAGAAAATGATCTTGGATTACGTAGTTGGGATCTCGGCTATCAAATTCAGGTGCATCATTCCTCACCTTCCTGACGTAATATAGTGGAAGAGCCAGAAAATTGTATGTAGCTAGGATCTCTGCTATCAAAGTCAGTTCCTTCACTCCTTCCCTGCCTTGGAGAAGAGGCAAAAATTGTATGTAGCTGGGATCTCCAATATCAAAGCCAGTTTCTCTAATCCTTCTCTGCCTTGGAAAAGAGGCAAAAATTGTATCTAGCTGGGATCTCCAATATCAAAACTAGCTCCTCCACGCCTTCAGTTCCTGACATGATTTATGGTTCTTCTCCAAAAATATCATAGGTGTGTAGCTAGGATTTTTGCTGTCAATGCCAGCTCCCCTACTCCCCCCCCTCTCTTTCTGAGATAGTTTAGGAAAAAAGAGGCAGAAAATGATCTTGGATTACATAGTTGGGATCTCAGCTATCAAATTCAGGTGCATCATTCCTCACCTTCTTGACATAATATAGTGGAAGAGGCAGAAAATTTTATGTAACTAGGGTCTCTGCTATCAAAGTCAGTTCCTCCACTCCTTCCCTGCCTTGGAGAAGAGACAAAAATTGTATGTAGCTGGGATCTCCAATATCAAAGCCAGTTTATCCAATCCTTCCCTGCCTTGGAAAAGAGGCAAAAATTTGTATCTAGCTGGGATCTCCAATATCAAAACCAGCTCCTCCAATCCTTCAGTTCCTGATGTAATTCCATCCTTCTTCTCCAAACTGATCATAGGACAGGTAGCTGGGATTTATGGTGTCAAAGCCAGCTCCTCCACTCCCCCCTTTTTTTCTGAGATAATTTAGGAAAAGAGGGAGAAAATTTATCATAGGTTATGTAGTTGGAATCTCAAATATCAAGTTCAGATCCACAATTTCCCCCATTCCTGGCATAATATAGTACAAGAAGCAGTAAATTGTATGTAGCTGGGATCTCCACGATCAAAGCCAGCTTCTTCAGTTGCTGACAAAATGAATGCCTCTTATAGGGTATGTAGGTGGGACCTCGATCAAAACCAGCTTCTACACTGCTCACCTTCTTGACATCATTTAGAAGAGGAAGCTGAAATGTATGATCGGATATATTGCTGGCATCTCTGCTATCAAAGCCAGCTCCTCCACTCCCCCTTTTTTTTTCCAAGATAATTTAGGAAAAGAGGCAGAAAATTGTCATGGATTATGTAGTTGGGATCACAGCTATCAAGTTCAGGTCCATCATTCCTCCCCTTCCTGGCATAATATTTACTGTAGTAGAAGAGGCAGAAAATTGTATGTAGCTGGGATCTCAATGATCAAAGTCTGCTCCTTCTCTCCTTTAGTTCCTGACGCAATTTATCCCTCTTCTCCAAAAATAATAATGTAAGAGAGGAGGCAGGTAATTCTGATAGGGTATATTGCTAGGATCTCTATTAAAGCCAGATCCTTCACACCTTCCATCCATAACTTAATTCAGCAGGAGGGACAATATTTGTGATTGGATAAAGGTTTGAGGTATGAAGGTGACGATTTTGCTGGAGGGATGAGGGACATAAGGAAGATAAATACAGAACAATAAGGAACTTGTTAGAACAGAAACATAGGAGGTGCCTTTGACATGTATCGGGCCAGGATGCATTATCAAGGGCTGTCATCTTTATCCTTGCTGTGCTATGACCTGGCACGTCATGTGCATATGCTTGCTTGTTCCAGGTCAGCAGCCTAGTAAGTCAAAGATAAGGATCACTGCCCCATAGGACACACCTCCGGCAATGGCAGCTCCCACATTTTTGTCCCATCACTTGGAGTAATATCCTAGATTGGACACCAAAGACCCAGACTTTTGATTGAGATCAAGTTGTAAAAGTGGCCATATTTGGGAAGTACATTCAAAAATGTATAGCTTTTTTCAGACTGACTCAAGCGATTGGTTCTTTTTCACTTCCAATTAATCTGTATTCTAAAACAAATAAAGTACATTAGTTGTTAGGTTATCCCCCCCCCCCCCCCCCCCCATGCATCTTGTGTCCACATTCTGTGGATCCCTCTTGCTGCATGCCTTTCAGGGATATCAGGAAAGCCTGCTCCTGTTTTTTAGAAGCTTGAGAAATGCTACGGAGGTGACGGCATGGCAGCAAGTTTAATGAGCATCGGCAGCGCCAGTCTGTACTCCGCACCTGTGCTCCCCATTTCCTGTGGGGAATGATGCTTATTAAAGTCATAAATTCTGTATCAGAGAAACAAGGAATAATTGAATTAGCTGATTGCAGGTCGCAGTGAACTCCCAGCCATTCCTGATTTTTATGTCACCATTGAAACTTTCTCTGCAGACGCTCAATTGTGTCAATCCGGAGAACGAGAATGCCCCGGAGATCCCGGTGAAGGTGCTGAACTGCGACACCATAACGCAAGTGAAGGAGAAGCTGCTGGATGCTGTATACAAGGGGGTCCCGTACTCTCAGCGACCCAAAGCCGGAGACATGGACCTCGGTAAGAGGGTTGGCTCCCGATCGTGGCAAAACCTCTCAGAAGTTATTTTTGTTACAATAATTGAAGAACAGGGTTTATCTAATAGAGTGATATATTCGGCCAGAAGAGCTTACACTCTGTTCCAATTGCACCCATACACACTGTTGACAGTTTTAGAAGCTGAGTCATTTGACTGTTTTCAGAGGAAATTGACATAAACATGGATACAGAATAGACGTTCCTGAACCAAAGATTCCAGTACTGCAAAGCCATAGTGCTAACCTCTAAAACTGCATAGAAAGCAGGATGCTCTACTTGAGATTGAGCACTAGCTCCTCTCCTTAAAATCATAAAGAATCCTGAAGACAGCCATTGCTGGCCTTCTTTTGAAATTTCTAGGAGCCTGACTGTATCTTCATGCTGTACATGAGTGTGCAGAATACATTATCTCTACATATGTCCTGGGTCAGAGTCTCTGAAAGCATTGACGGAGAACTAACCTTCCCAAATGAGAGGCATGCAATAACAGCTCTCATACTTTGTACTACCAGCCAATCCCCAGGCCCTAATGCTGTCTTGAGAGTGGGAAGATCGTGCTTTTTTAGCCCTGTGTAAGCTCAAAAATGAAGAATAAACTATTTCTCCCGGGGGGGGGGGGTGGAAAAGGTTGGGGGGGGTTCTTTGTAAGAGTATGTTGATTGGCTCTGAATGGGTAAAATGACAGAGCACAACTGTTCTTTGTACTAAACCATACAGGCTTTCATACATAAAGTAAAAACAAAAAACATGACCTACTAAGAGCTGAGCTCGGGTTGGTTGGTTGGTTAGTGTACCGTAGTAGTGGGTTTGAGTCCTATTCGTTGCTGACACTAGTAATGTACAAAGTTCTGCAGCTGATGTTTTATTGGTGCACCTTTTTGACAGAATGGCGCCAAGGCAGAATGGCCAGAATCATACTGCAGGATGAGGATGTGACAACAAAAATAGACAACGACTGGAAGCGCCTCAACACTCTGGCTCATTATCAGGTAGGTGACCTTCCTCTACCATTGCCAAGAAGCCATTTTGATTTGGTAAAACTATCTGACACTAACTATGTAGAAGTAGTATAGCCTATATTGTACAAGCTCTCCTGTATTCTGTTGGAGATCACAAAATGAAAATTGTACCTGATGGGCAGGGCTGGGTTGAGGGGTGGGCAGAAAAGGCAGCTGCCATTGGTACTTAAGCAGGAAGGGGATGCACTTTGGCCTTTTCTCCTTGGGTGCTCAAGGACCTTATGCTGACACTGCTAATCGTTTGCTCTTAATAGCGGTATTTCATTGAAAAATTCGTTTTTTTTTTTTTTTTTTTAAATGTTGTGGGTGGGCTTGTATTGTATACCACCTTGCAGTCGCCATCTTCCTAATTTCAGCCCTTGTGTCCTTGTTTAGGTTATCGATGGGTCTTCGGTTGCACTGGTCCCCAAACAGAACTCTGCCTATAACATCTCAAATTCCTCAACGTTTACAAAGTCTCTGAGCAGATATGGTAAGTGTACGGCCACACGGAACTGATGTGCTACAGAAATTTCTGTTTTCTGTGCCACCTCTGTAACCATGCACCGGTTAAGAATATGAAAAAAAAGCTGGTGCCCACTGTCGTTTAGCGATGATCACTAGCCGAACTGGGGCAAACTGAAAATGGGTTTATTTGTGTGTTTATTTTTTTCCCCCAAAATAGCTGGCTAATTACGTGTCCGCTTGTGTTCAGTCCTCACTATTTATGCGTGTGTGAAATGTCTGAGTTACAATTCTGGAGAGCTTTAAAGGAAATTATAATTGTTTGGGGTTAATTTCATTTTTTTAATAAAAAAAAAAAAATCACGAGAGAGGATTCCAAGAGTAACATGGGTTAGTCAAAAAGGCTTCAGTGTTGCTTGTTTTGAGGCTCCTTTCGGATGATGGAAACCTCATATTGAGCCATCTCTATCATGGGCAGAATCGCTATGATAAATCATTCATTAAACTGTCCTTTTTCAGCACAGCTGACAGTGAGAGAATGCAAACAGTGTGATAAGGAGGCTAGAGTGCCCTCTGTGGTTGGATAGAAAACTACCTTATTTTAATATGCAATATCTTATATTTAAAGAGACCATTCAGGGTAAAGTGTCCGTTTCTGTCACATCTCGAATGTTTAATACTTTAGCACACCTCATCTCTCCTTCCCCTTTCACAGTCGCTACCAAAATACCTCATGTCACATGGTGCCAAGAGTTCAGAAAAAGCTATGATGACACTCCTTCTGCCATTTGACCGTGCTTAGGACTATCACTCTAAATTAGTAAGGTGACAGGGAACTGAGAGAGAGAGATATCTATATATATTATTATTATTTTCCACATTTTTTTTTTTTTTTAAGCCCTGACCATAATAGAAAAGAGAATTTTTTTATATATAATGTACATTCCCTATATGGACATCAGCAGAGAAAAAGAATGTTTTATTTTCACGTTCTGCAATACATTGTAAATCTGCACAGCGCCGCTATTTCCTGAATCTAGTTTTTCGGTATGGTAATCCCCTTTTCACTTCCTTTCTGCTCCCATCTGATCTGTCTCAGTGGTTTAATCCACCCAGCAGCACAGCAGTTTCCGATTGGCTGCCGGCCGGCTGCTTTGCAGAGTCACACGCCTGTCAGGGTTCCCAAAGCCGCTTTTGTCAGCCACATAAAAAAAAATTGCCGGTATTTTTATAAATTTTTTTTTTTGTTTTCTGCCGCAAACTGCAGGATGCCGGCGTCTGATCTCTGTTTATTTTATAATAAAGGACTTGTCTGGAGGTCAGGCAAATGCCGTCCTTCTAGTCACTAATTAAAGCTGCAGAAGCGATCTCAAATCAAAGGGAGTTGATAGTGATGCTGAAATTAATTATCACACATAACTAGCTTTGAAATGTCAGAGCTGGAACGAGTGGCTGCCTTCAGCTCCTCAATTTGCATTGTAGGTGTCGTTTAGAAGAAGGGGGGGGGGGGGGGGGGGGGGGGGTGGGGGGTGGGAGAAGGGGGGGGGGGGTCGGCATAGAAAATGAAGCCTTATTCTGCAAAGCTTTTGGGAACTGTTCATTAAACGCAGCTAACGCTTTGCTGGAAGATCCTTTGAAGACCGGATTCTGATGAGGATGCTGGAACGAACCATTTATGGGATGTTTAACGGATTCCTCTCCAGGGTCTTGCTGCATTTTGTTTCAAGTGTCGCGTTCCGCCATGCACTTCACTGGCGACCATTCTATAAGATGTGTCTTTATTTTGGATGGGCAGCAGTTCATTCACAAGGATTTGGTGCCCTCACTTGGACTTGAACCTTTTTTCCTATTTTTTTTTTTTTTCCTAGGCATGTGACATCACAGGTCCTCCCCGGTGAACGTGTCCTAAATGCTTTAGAGCAGGGATCTCCAAACTACGGCCCTCCAGCTATTTCGGAACTACACGCCCCATGAGGCATTATAAAACTCTGACATTGACAAGCATGACTAGGCATGATGGGAATTGTAGTTCCCGAACAACTAGAGGGCCATAGTTTGGAGACCCCTGCTTTAGAGAATGGTGCTGCTTAATAACATAATGCTGTTCTTGGTCAAATTTTCCAGGGCTAATGACATTTAAAAAATGATTATTAAATTATTCTTTTAAAAAAAAAAAAAAATGGGAGCACCACACTAGTTCACACATAATACATAAAATATCTTATTCTGCAGCAGGACACCATGGTGGTTGGTGAACTGTGTCCAGGACCATATACCACATAGAACGTTACAACAGATCACCCCGAGGTTCATACCACAAAAAACATTCTCCAGGGAGGCTTGATGGCATGTTTCCACGGGGTGCGTTCTTGATACCATCTAGCATCTCGTGCTGCTGATCTCCTGAAGCCCTTTCTCTACATGGCATTTCCTTAAAGCGGAAGTAAACCCATCGATTTAACAGTCTAAAAAAAAAAAAAGGCATGCCGGGAATGCTAACTGCACATTGGCTGTGCTCTCAACCAAACAGTCAAACCATCCAATGGCTGGTGTCATAACGGATCACATGTGCAGCACTGTGGCAGTTGAAGATTAAACAGAGGCAAAGATGGCAGCTTCCTTGGCTGAAAACGATAGGGGGGTTTACTTCCACTTTAAGGTGACAACAGTGGACTATGTTTTCATTATGTGTGTTAGCACAGTAGTCTTCATTGGAGGCCTATGTGTACAAATGAAAGCCATCGCCCTATAAAAGGAAGTTCATGAACAAGGACCTTAATGGCACGATCACCAGAGATTGTCAATGAAAGGTTCTGATACCAGTATAAACAAAAAGGTAGGTGCTACTATGAGCTGGTTTAAGTGACTAATCAATCAAAATACAATGATCAATAAGTGGTTAATCCAAAAAAAACAATAGTTAATCAAACAATATCCGAGTCCTTAATGTCCCATAAGTATTTGAAATTCTTCATGCAAAGCTCCATTCACCATGCACAGTAGTGAGTGCTATTACTACTTCTCTCTACAATAGTGCTCCACCAAATCATGTAGACAAAATGCACACTCACCAACCACAAGTATAATGCATGCGTTCACATGTAAATCATGCTTCAGCAGGTCCAGTGATTCCTATGATGTTTGCCCAAGGATTCACCAAGCCAGGCTCGCCAGAAGTCTCGCTCTTATAAGTTCTCAAAAGACAGATCCATAAAAAAAAACAATACACCCGATCATAGTGCAGTATGTTTATTCTGAAAATTTTCCCAATAAAGTCCTTAAAATGTGCACTTAAATAGTGCTATGGTCAACAAAACACAAACAGCCGTACTAGATGTCCCTGGCCGGCGTGCGTTCCAGCAGCCTGAGGTGAAACCAGGTAATGACGTCAACTATGGCAAGAGCGCGGCCTCAATGCCTCTCCCGATCCTCGTGTCATGAAAGGTGCGGATTTCAATATATTGAAGATTAAAATGACGTTAATTTGGTTTTTTTTTGGCCCTGAATGGGTCAACTAACAAACATGTTATACTTACCAATGGTTTTTGCACAGAGCAACCCCGATCCTCCTATTCTCGGGTCCCCTACCGTTGCTCCAGGCCCCTCCCTTTTGCCTAGTGTCCCCATAGAAAGCAGCTTGCATTCACACACGTAGTGCCGCTCTGCCCCGCCCTGCTCTCTCCTCATTGGCTCACTGGATGTGATAGAGAGTAGCAGGAGCCAATGCTGCTGTTTCAACCAATGAGAAGGGGGAGACCCGTTAGAGCCAGGGGTCTCATGCACATTGCTGGATCAAGATGGAGCTCGAGTAATTTTTAGGGGGGAGGGGCTGGAGGGCTGCTAAACAGAGAAGGTTTTTTAACTTCATGTACAGAATGCATGAAGGTTAAAAACCTTGAGCCTTTACAACCACATTAAATGAGCATTTTAAAGCTTGTATGCAATTTTTTTGTGATTGAGGTTACATCTTAGCAATTTCATATCGGGCCACATCAGCTTTATGGTTGCCCTCAAAGGGTCGGTTGTATCAGTAAGACTATTTAACTCTTCTATCTACTCTACTACCATAGAGTACTACTGCTACCTTTATCATATTAACAAAAGAAACTGCCTCTGCACTCGATTATTACTAGTTTTAGTTATAACTAACTAGCCAGTTGACTAGACGGTGGGGACATCACAGTAGCAGACATTTTTCTTTGTCAATCCTGTATTCTGTCTGTCAGTCCACAAGGAGCTGGTGATATCAGTGGGGCCTGTGGAACCTATTTTGCCTCGTGTGCTACTGACGACACTGGTCCCCTCAGGAAATTTATAAGCAGATTCTTGCTTCTACAGAATGGCTGTGCCCCCTCCACTAGTGAGCCACACTTTTGCATTTCAGTACATTTTTTTTTCCTTCATTTTTTCCATGTCATAGTCTATCTCCATCCCGCACCGCATTTTAGCAGTGACAGAACTCAGATGAAAAACCATTTTCCTGCAGATGGGGTCACGGACTGTAAGCTAAATAGATAATAACAGCTAAAATGTGGGCTAGATGGAATGGAAAATGAAGACTAGATGTTGCAGACAGACGATTATTCAGATATTTGTGAGACGATGGAAGGTGATGGAGACGGCGAGGGGAGGATTGTGATTATTGTAATGGGTTGGCAGCATTGAAGTGGATCATGACACCACATGAAGCTTAATTAGGATGGGAAGTGATGCCTCCATAAACTAAAGAAGTGGGGATTGAAAGGGTGCTTCTAAGAATTCCTTACGCTCATCATGTGAACTCTTTCTCCACAGAGAGCATGCTACGGACAGCGTCCAGCCCCGACAGCCTGCGTTCACGAACCCCTATGATTACCCCGGATCTGGAAAGCGGTACAAAGCTCTGGCACCTAGTCAAGAACCATGATCACCTGGACCAACGTGAGGGAGACAGAGGGAGCAAGATGGTGTCCGAAATTTATCTCACCCGCTTATTGGCAACAAAGGTAAAAAAACAAAATATATATTAAAAAAAATGTTCTAACCCTTATTTATTAGTTTTCTTGCCCAAAGTAATTAATCAAAATTATCTTGTAGTGCAGTAAAGAAAAAAATCTGGGTAACATGAATTTAATTAAATATTTTTTTGCTTATTGCCTTGGAAGGAATATATATCAGCAGATATATTTACAGGTAGCTAGACCATATTGGCTACATTGAAATGGTTTCACAATAATTGCATCACAATATAGAAGAGAGTTTTGATAATAAATACTAGTTGGTGAATTCCCGATTTCATGCATCTGCACAACATTAACCCACTGTGAAGTCGGGGCATTACTAAAGTACGAGAAACTCCACTAGGAACTGGGGCCATTGATCAGGTATAAGGAACTTTGCTATGAGCTAGAGTGGGGGTGCACAACTTTGGAATTAGCGCATTCAATGAGGTGCAGTGGACTTCAGTAGGAACTAGGTCCATCACTGAGGTGCAGTGATCTTCAGTAGAAACTAGAACTATTACTGAGGTGTGGCCGGACTTCTTTAGGAACTAGGGCTATCACTGAGGTGTGGTGATCTTCAGTAGGAACTAGGTCCATCACTGAGGTGAGGTGGACTTCTTTAGGAACTTGGTCCATCACTGAGGTGAGGTGGACTTCTTTAGGAACTTGGTCCATCACTGAGGTGAGGTGGACTTCTTTAGGAACTAGGTCCATCACTGAGGTGAGGTGGACTTCTTTAGGAACTAGGGTCCATCGCTGAGGTGCAGTGATCTTCATTAGGAACTAGATCCATCACTGCGGTGCAGTGGACTTCTTTGGGAACTAAGGCCATTACTAAGGTGCAGTGGACTTCCTTAGAAACTAGGACCATCACTAAGGTGCAGTGAACTTCTTTAGGAACTAGGACCATCACTCTGAGGAACAAATATGTCTTCTGGGGCAATCACCGTTGTACAGGGAACTCTGCTAGGAGCTAAAGCAGTTACTGAGGCTCAAGGACCTTTGCTAGAATCTAATGCCATCCCCGAGGCACAAGGAACTTCGCAAGGGACTCTAGACCAGAGGTCTCAAACTGGTGACCCTCCAGCTGTTGCAAAGCTACAAGTCCCATGAGACATTGCAAGGCTGACAGTTACAAGCATGACTCCCACAGGCAGAGGCATGATGGGACTTGTAGTTCCGCAACAGCTGGAGGGACGCCAGTTTGAGACCCCTGCTCTAGACCCTTTTACGAAGGTATAAGGAACTCTGCTAGGAACTAGGACCATCAATAATTTCAAAAAACTCTGATAAGAACCAGTCCATGAACGAGGTATACATAATCCACAGAGATCTAGGCCTATCACTGAGGCATGAGAAGCTCTGCAATGAATTAGGACCGTCACTGAGGCTTAAGGCCTCAATCAGTGTAAATATATTTTTCTTAGTGATCTGATAAAACTCCAGCAGAAAAAAAAAAAAAAAAACGGCTGTCAAGAAAGCAGACTGATTACATTTTTGCATGCCTCTTGTTGACAAAGCAAAAGCAGGCCCCTGCGTCCTCCTGCTAACGCACAGCCAATTTCCCACGGTGCCCCGGTGATGGCAGTGATTGGCGTTATAATTTAGCCGCTTCCCTGGATCAGCAGAAAGGAAGTCAGAAGAGAGGGAGTTGCAGGCTTTACAGCAGCAAATCGATGGGTTATGACACAAATTAACCGCTATTGTTTCGTAATGGCCGTATATGAATAAAAAAGAATCCATAAGAGGTTCTTTCAATAAACCCCCAGCCGTTGTTAAGACATTATGAAAACCCACATTAATTGCAGGTACTGTAAATATCGTCGTGTTATTTATATCCCCTCGTCTCCATACGTTTCGGGCCTCGGTTAGCGGGATATATATTTATTTAACAGGGAGCAGTATTTACGGCTTGCTTATGGATATTAATGGCTATAGGAAAGATTAATTCTTCCTTTAATGAGCTTTTCTGCGGACTCTGAACCTTCAGCAAATCTTCCTCGCTACATAACGTCTCCACGAGTGTAATAACTTGTAAGTCTACGGGGAATCTGCTCGTGCAACAACAAAATTAATTGCGAACGCGGGAGGAAATATTTAGGCGTATTCTGAAGGATTCCCGTTGTATTTGTAGTGCTCCCATAGGAAATACATGCTTTTATTCCCTTGCTGTGGATTCTGATGCATTTTATCTCTGCAAGGGAAGGATAATATAAAAAGCCTTATTGCTGCCATTTCGACTTATAGATGGATGTAAAGGCATCCTGGGGATGGTACTGTTTACTCTTGCAAGCGCACATTTGTAACACTATTTTGAAATATGTTCAAAGTGCACCTCAGAGCATGCTGCCTCGTAGGAGGGTAGGGAGTGTAGTCATGACTGTCTTATTATTTATATGTAGGTTTTTAATGTATTTTGGATGGGTGGTGCTAAGCTTTGCCACCTGGAATACCAAGCTTTGCTCATCAGAGCATGCATAATATGAAGGCCTCTTGAGCCCTTTAGGGAAAGAGAGCTTTGACTGATAGGGGCATGGCCAGGGCGGTTGAAGGTGACCAAGGGGTCACTAAGGATTGGTTGTCACAGCTGTCAAGAAAACCGCAGCAAGCTGTGAAATACCACTGAAAAAATAGGGCGGGAGGGTGGGCAGCTCTTCCAAAACCATGCTTCAAGAAAGACCCATAATCCCCTGGGGCACCACTTTTACAGAGCTCAGGCCCAGCCCATCCCCCCTAACAACCAATCCTAAGTGACCCCTCGGTCACCTTGACCCGCGCCGGCCATGCCCCCATCAGTCAAGGCTCTCTTTCCCTAAAGGGCTCAAGAGGCCTTCATTATGGCAGTGTTGCGTATCGGTCAAGTTTTGAATCGGTGAACTTGTCACATCTAAAGCCTCGTACACACGATCGGATTGTTGGTCAACAAAACCGTGGACTTTTGTCCGAAGGGCGTTGGCCCAAACTTGTCTTGCATACACACGGCCACACAATTGTTGGCCAACAAATTTGAATGTGGTGACGTACTACGTTGTTTTTCAGCTCTTTAACATGGGCTCCTTCTGCTAATTTGGTGTTAGTAGAAGTTTGGTGAGTGTTGATTCACGCTTTTCAGTTCGTTTCTGAACGACCGTTCGTCAAGCATCCATGTTGCGGAATCGGAGGAGATTGGCCTTCGAGTTATTGCTTTGCCATTATTTTTTTGGTTGAATAATAATGATTTGATTTGGTATATTTTTGGATGCATAGAATGCACTTTTTGGTTAAGTTCTATTTGCAGATAGCATGTCTAATTTTTGTTTTTATTTTTTTTAATGCACAATAAAAAAATTGTGTAGAATTATACTTGGCTATGTGTTTTACTTCAAATGACAGTTTGGGAGTCGGCAGTTACATTTAAAAAGAAAAACAATGTAAAATTGACAAGGGACACCAACATAGTTGTATCTTTGATCTTAAAAACTACGGGATAATGGTGTTGTGGTAACGTGCCCCCCCCCCCCCCCCCCCAAAAAAAAGCATAATATTATTCCTGATATCACTAGAAAAAAAAAGCCTTTGAAAATTAGTTTGCAATAACTCCATCAGTATCACCAGCAAAGAAGCTTCATTATTATCCCATTAAAGAAGAAGAGAATTGTGCGCTGCATTTCGAGATTTCATAATTTGCCGCGTCACGAATGTTAATTCTCCATTACGCACTCTAGTTTACAAGACCGACCGCTTCTGGCTCGTCCTTGCTTCCGAGCATGCGTGTTTTTACTTTGGACTTTTGTCCGATGGACTTGTGTACACACGCTCAGAAAATCTGACAACAGACATTTGTCCGCGGAAAATTTTAAAACCTGGTATCCAACATTTGTCCGCAGAAAACCTGACAACAATTGTCCAATGGAGCATGAACACTGTTGGATTTTCCGCCAACAGCCACACATGTAAGAGCGCTTCAGTAATTTCACTGAACCACTGAGAGCTCCCTCTAGTGGCTAGTCTACAAGTCTTTATGGCAAAATATGGAAAAACAAGCTTGTAAAATGTGAAGTTTGTATCAAAAATGACTTAACGCTGACTAAGCTCAATTTAATGCAAACATCGGCAGACACATTATAGTAAAATAATAGTGCGCTTAAACCCAACTATACAAGATAAGAGAGAACACACAATCCTGTGAAATCCAATGTAAATGTGATAGATAGCCAATTACTAATAAACCTTCCTCTGTTGAAAAAAAACAAAAAAATAAATAAATATATACTGTATATATATATATATATATTCCAAAATATACACACAGTGAAAATGCAATAAAAAGTAATAAAGGTATAAGAAAAGTCCCAAACAAAGATGAACCGCTACCGAGAGATAAAGTTCCTATTCACCGTCAAAAAAATAAGTCGCACAACACTTTCCAGATCATGGATCCACACTCAGATGAGCTTATGGATTTCCTGTGGTTCAAATGGTTTAATTTTCCTCCCAAATTGATGATTTCTAAAAAGATTGCTCTCAAAAACAAAAGGACATCATTGCTGATATTAATAGACTCCCAATCAATACAAGCTTTTCACTCACATTTGATTTGCTTCAAGAACGCTAATTGAATGATCAGTGGTGCACACAGCTTTCCTCCTCACTGCACGTCTGGTATAGTGAAACACCGAAGGCTCCTCCCGACGCGCTGCGTCACAGGTCACGTGACTTTCTCAAGGGAAAACGCATATCACTTTCTTCCTTTCCCCATGGCTCTATTCAGCTTCTTGAATTGTAAGAGAACCCTTCATCGGACCAGGTTTTCCTGAACTTTGCACAGCTGCTTTCAAATCAATCTCAATATAAATGACGTGGTATTAATGAGAGCTATTTTATTTAAGGGAAGTTCCCAAAACATGACCCGTTGTGGGGTACTTACTTGAGGACTGAGGTTGAGATGCACTGGTGTAGCTGACGCAGGATTCCAGGGATCTTGCTGATTGCCCCAGTGCTGCCACAAGCTCCTCCTTACCCAGCGATATCGGGTAATTCCTTCAGCTCCCAATGCTGAACGGGAACAGCGGAGCAGTGAAAGGCGCTGGGTAAGGAAGGGTTAAAGCAAACCTTCTGATAATGCAAACGACATGCTCACAAAACTAAACAATGCTTTCCCTTTAGCTCATGGATCTCTGATGCACACCATTCACTTGTATTGTTTTCTCTCCTCGACTCGGGTAATGTTTAGCTCCAGCATGTGCGCAGTGAAAGGGCAGCTTCCTTTTTATGTGGAGATGAGGGAGTAATTGCTCATCAGTCACACACCTTTTCCAACCTGTTGGAAGATCTTTTGTGAGCGAAAACGAGCGCTGCTGACTCAATGGTGCTCGTTATTATTTAGCCAATTTGGCTTCTGTGTTTACAGTCCATTGTTCTTTAATGGCAACCTTAAAAAAAATGCTATCATTGATTTACTTATTTTACCTCAATATGAAAGAGGGGGAGGAATATATATATATTGTTAACTTCAAGAAAAAGGGGAAAAAAAATATATATATAAAAAATGTGTGTGTGTATGTATATACACACACTCTCTCACACTCTCTCTCTCACTCTCACTCTCACTCTCACACTCACACTCACACTCACACACACTTCAGCCACCAGACAGCCAATAAAGGGAACCTATCTTAGTGCAGAGGCAATTATGTAAATTCTAAGGAAACTTTTAAAGGATAAGTTCACCTTTTAACAAAAAACAATAAATGCACATTCTTTTTTTTTTTTTTTTTTTTTTTTTGCATTTACTATTTTTTGTTTTGGGAGCCTGTAAAGCATTAGACAAGTGATCAGCAGATGCAGGACTTCTGCAGACCTCTCAGTTTATTTATCTGCTCGTAACTCTTACGGGCAAGCAGAATTAATGAACTACCACAAGCGCTCACAGTGCCGTGTTAGTTCATTGAGAACTACAAGCCGACAGTCGCAAAAGTTGTCGAAACTTGCAGTTTTCTATTCACAGAATACTGCAAATGAGTGATACGGCCACCTTTTAAAAAAAATTGGACAGCTATCTAGCTTTCGGAGTAGGGGCCGGTCCTTTTCCTAACATGTTATGAAAGGTGAACTTATCCTTTAAGGATTACCATTTGAGCATTGCCATTGATGATTTGTCCTTGGAGGTGCCAGCTTTAGAGCTTTCATTATCATCCTAGTTTCGCTAAATGAGTTGCTGCCCTTGAAGAAAGCATGTGCATGAGGTGTTCCAGTACATTGTGTGTACAGGCTTAATCCAGGTCAGTGGTTCCATAGATATTGAAGGGAAGGATAAGGATGTCAATTAGCACCTGCCATATGTCTGTTCTGATAGATCCCAAAGCGAAACTTGGCTCACCCGCCCCACCTCATCGCTGGGTAGACTACAAATCACATACAGAGCCAATAGTGTCCTCCATCACACACCGCTTCGGTGTACTGGGTCCTGTGCCATCATCTTCAACCACGAGGACAGAAGTCCAGTGCCCCCTTTCCACGTCCCATTTTCTTCCTTTCAATTCCTTACTTTTCCTTCATCCTACCTTTTACTACTTATGACTAACATGACAACGCCTGGCCATGCCATCTGGATCAGCCTGTTGTATATACGGCTACTTAGCCTTGGCCGCCTGTGGCTTGGGAGGGTGAAGTTCCACTTTGTCTGTGTAAAGCAATTCAATGAGCGGGCCATACAACCTTTGTAATACGTTTTGAGACAACTTGATGAAAGATTGTGCTCCTAGCAAGCGGCGATGTGATCATGAAGGTTACGTAGGTACAAAGTTAATCTGGTTGAAAAAAGACACAAGTTCAACCAACAGGAGAAAAAAAATTAAAAACAAATAGAAAACCTCCATATACACAATCCTATGCCTACGGTTGATCCAGAGTAAAGCAAAGCATGATCAAATTTGCTCCAGCGGGGGGGGGGGACTTCCTGATCCCAGAGAGGCAATCAGTCCCTGGATCAACTTTTCTTATAGATGTTAGTATCCAGTTTTATTACATGCATTTCGGGGCTAGATCATAAAATATGTAGTGGCGACACCAAGGTTTAGTTTGGAGTATTTTGTTAAGAAGGTACAAATCAGACCTTCAGATCTCGTGTTTCAATCGCACATCAAAGAACAATGATTACAACCAGTGGTTGCTCTAGGTGTATCCTGTGATCTCATTGCTGTAAATCCTCATGGTTCTTGTTTCTCATCTCCAGGGCACTCTCCAGAAGTTCGTAGATGATTTATTTGAAACCATATTTAGCACGGCACATCGCGGCAGCGCACTACCTCTCGCCATCAAATATATGTTCGACTTTCTGGATGAGCAGGCGGATAAGCACCAAATCACAGATTACGATGTGCGGCACACATGGAAAAGTAATTGGTAAGTGACCTTCACTTTGGTTTTATGATGCTGATTGGAGACTTGTGACTGCACCAAGTAGGCGGTCTGTATAGTGTTCATAAACTCAGTCATTAAACATATGTAATAGGTTACAGCCAGGTGCTATATAAATCCTTGAATTGAAGTTTAAACTTGCAGTCCCAGCTGCTTTGGGGTTACCATATGGGTGGGAAGCTCTTGGCTCAGACCATACAGTCTACTACTGCTGCTTGTACAGTAACTTACAAAGAAACGCCTAAGCCTACATCCAATGTGGATTGTTGGCCAAATAACGCATTTAAAAAGTGAAGACAAAGAAAAAAACGTTACAGTTTTTTAGTACCAAATTGCATGCTTTGCCTGGAGTACCCCTTTCCGCTGCTCAGAGCACCCCCTCAGAAGTCATTGATAGTTGCCATAGTAGATTTTTGGAATAAAAGCAGCTTTACAGGTTAATTTCACAGAAGAGTTTTCCATCTTCGCTCTGAAAAACTCTCCTTTCCTGTAACTTTCATCATCAAAAAAAGGCTATTTTCTCCGGAAGGTCAGAGTGATATTTCTGCAGTCTGTAGCTTCTCTCCTTCGCAGCTCAGTGTCTCTTCAGGCAGAACCCTCCTTTTCTCCCTTTCACCTTTACTTGGCGATACAGCTGGGACTTTCCCCTCCCTGTGTTCCGGATGCGCCGACTGCATTTTGCCGGCAATCCCTCTGTTTCCAGCCAGCGGGACATCCCTTCATATGACATTTGTAATATGGCAGATAAATTGCTTTTCTATGGTTCGGCGGCTGGCAGCAATTAGCAGCGGTGGCTGGGGAAATACATATATACTTATCTTAACCCATCAGTAGATACGAGCAGCGACTTTACTTTTACCGGGAAATTACCAATGACATCCAGGGGTTGCTGAGTGAAAACATGAGACATTAGCCAGGTTGCAAGAGGACATCTTGATCTCATCATTGAAATTATACAATAGGTGTTACTGTATAAATCATCGTATTGTTCATGCGTTGTGATTATAAGAAAAAAAAAATTATTGTATTTATCCGCATATAACACGCACCTTCAATCTTAAGAGGGTAGTTTCAGGAAAAATTTTTAATAAATCACTTTGAAGCAAAATAATGGTCAGTGCCCATCAATGCAGCCTGATCAGCGCCCATCTGCAGCCTCAATGCAGCCTGATCTGCGCCCATCTGCAGCCTCAATGCAGCCTGATCTGCGCCCATCAATGCAGCCTGATCTGCGCCCATCTGCAGCCTCAATGCAGCCTGATCGGCGCCCATCTGCAGCCTCAATGCAGCCTGATCGGCACCCATCTGCAGCCTCAATGCAGCCTGATCGGCGCCCATCTGCCATCAATGCAGCCTCACCATCTCTCATGCAGTAAAATCATGCCAGAAATCCTTGAGCCGCCATCTCCTGTTTACTTGGCTCTGTCGGCAGTCACATACACAGTCCTGCCTCCGCCATCGGCATTGGACCCGCTCCTGTGATTGACAGAACACTGGTCCAATGCCTGTGGCAGAGGCAGGACTGTGTGTGTGACGTGAGAGCAGATTATACAGGAGATGACAGCTCAGTGAATTCCGGCAGTGCTAGTCCCCCTCCTCCCCCTCCGAGGTACACTGTCCGAGTATAATACGCACCCGTGATTTGCCCCCTATTTTCAGGGGGAAAAAGTGCGTGTTATACGCCCATAAATACGGTACGTTTTGAACTTAAACAGACATGGCCTTAGGCTAGCTAGAGATGGGGAGATGTCTCATGTGAATAATGAAGGGAATATTCTATAGCAAAGAATAAAGACCCGCTAACAGAGAAATGTTCTAATAAGTTGGCAGCTTGTCTCCCAGCTCAATAATGAGTCTCACTGTCCGAGATGCTCATCATCACCCTTAGGTCTGTTTCAGACAAGCTTCAGCTTGTATAGGTGCAGTGTGAACAGCAAACTTTGACTAAGCTTTCATCAAGCTCTGTTAAAGTTTTTAATTACCACTTCATTACAGGGCACTTCCACCCCTTTCCTGCCCAGGTCAATTTTCAGACACTGGGCACTGATGGGTTACTGGTGGGCATCGCTGGTGGGGCTGCACTGATAATCAATGCAGACCCCCCTCTGTCAGAAGAGCCACTTATCGGCTCACCTCTACTCACGCCCTGTCAGCGTCAATATGCCGAAAACCGGCGCTTCCTCGTTACGCTGTGCTCAGCTGTGATTGGACACAGCGGATAACACGGTAAAGAGCCTACATCATAGGCTCTTTACCGTGAACAGAGATGTGGTGTATCAGAGCGACACACCACACTACCGATCGCTGCGTGTCCCCAAGGGCGCGCACGAGCGGCTTGTTCTGCAGGACGTTATATGACGTCCAGTCAGAACGGAAGAGCCACCGCCTGGCCGTCATTTTGCTGTAAGCTGGGCAGGATGTGATTTAAAGTACCATTCAGCTTGCAATTTGTAAATGTTGAACACATATCCTAATGGGAATGTTTATTGCCACTTTAAACAAGCTGCTAGCAGGCTTCAGCCCTTCTTGAAGTTTGTTGAAAGCCTGCATAAAGTGGCAATCAGCACATCCATTAGGATATGCGTTTGAGATTTACAAATTGGAGCTGAATGGTAATGGTAAATGTTTCAACAAAGCTTGCTGTTCATACTGCTCTTATACAAGCTGAACCCCATGTGAAACGGGACTTAAAGTGAACCAATGCTTTGTTCATGCAGGTCTGCTTAAACACCCCCCTTTACTAGCTGCATATACATTTCTTTCACTCCCCCTCTGCTCAGACCCCTTTCACACTGAGGTGGTGCGGGCGTCGGCGGTAAAGCAGCGCTATATTTAGCGCTGCTTTACCGTCGTTTTAGCAGCAGTATTCGGCCACTAGCGGGGCGGTTTTAACCCCCGCTAGCGTCCGAAAGAGTTAAAACCCCCCGCAAAGAACCTGTGAGAGTGCTGGGCCAATAATCAAGTCCTGGAGTGAGTCACATGTTTCTCTATTCCCAGAAGTACCAGATATTATCTTTGCTCCCAAAGGTTAAGTGGTAAATCTTGAGCAGCATGTTCCCTGGTTCTGGGCATGGCTCTCTGTACTTCCCAAAGAGGAAGGTTGCAGATCTAACCAGAGCCAATGCAACCTGAATACTCAGATTAAAATTGTGTTGACTTTTGACTTGTTCCAGTTCTTGGACTGAGTTAGCTTGCAGATCCTTAAAGTGGAACATTAGTCAGAAAATTAAGTCCTGATGGATCACTTCAGGCTGGCCACTTTTTTTGTAGGTATAGCATGTAAAGTATGTAAAACATTAACAATAAGTGCCTATACTGTGTAAAATCCAGTGATCTCACCCTGCTCTGCACATGCTCAGCTGCTCTCTACTCTCGGCACTGTGACTAAAATAAGAGCCACTAGAGGACGATCAGCTGACAGCTTTAATATTTACTGTTGCTGAAGGGGGAAGAAAGCAACATGAATGATGCAGACTGAAGAGGGAACATAAATTAGGAAGGGAGAAATGTAAAGCAGGAGAGGCGACAGGACAAACTCTGCTGCCAGGGAGACAGAAAGAGTTAAACTTACAGGAAAGTGTTTTACCTCATCTCCCTGATATGTTCTCCCTTCATGGACAATCTGTGAACCTCAGCATTGTAAAACCTCTGTCAGCCTTACTTTGAGCCAAGACATACAATCAAGGCTGGAAATGTACATATTTTATTTCAACAAAGCAACATATAGTTTTTGAGACCAAGGCGAGGGGGAGTGTTTCCAATAAGGAAGTTAACTCCTCTGGGCTTCAACAAAATGGTGGCCTCCAGCAATCGGAAATGGGAACAGTGCTGGAGGCAATTTGCAGCACACACTAACTTTGGTAGCATAATTATTAATGTGGAATGTATGTTCCTTTGTTAAAGAGCTTTAATTGTTATCAAACTGTTATGGGTAAAGTTCCGCTCTAAATATGCTTTTCCCTTTCAGTTTACCCCTGAGGTTCTGGGTGAACGTCATCAAGAACCCTCAGTTTGTGTTCGACATCCACAAGAACAGCATCACGGATGCCTGCCTCTCAGTGGTTGCCCAGACCTTCATGGACTCTTGTTCTACGTCAGAGCACAAGTTGGGCAAAGATTCTCCCAGCAACAAGCTGCTTTACGCCAAGGACATACCCAACTACAAGAGCTGGGTGGAGAGGTAAGTGTGGATTTTAGTGATGTTATAGCATAATATAGGGGCAGCACAGTGACTAAGTGGTTAACACGTACGTTTGTCATTGGTTCGAATCCCAACCACGGCACTACCTGGCTGGAGTTTTTTTGCATGTTCTCCCAGTACCTGCATTGGTTTCCCGAGACATGCTAGTAGGTTAATTAATTATCCCTAGCTTATATGAATGGGAATTGGGCACCTTGGATTTTAAACTCCCTGAGGGAAGGGACTGATGTGAATGTACCGTATATACTCGAGTATAAGCCAAGTTTTTCAGCACATTTTTTTTTGTGCTGAAAATGCCCCACTCGGCTTATACTCGAGTCAAATCAGCAGAGAATGACATTTTCGGACCCGACTTTGGGGCCCCGTATCTCGGGGCCACTTAGTGCTAGGAACCCCAAATTTAGTGTGTAAACCCAGTGCAACTAGCACTACAGCATATCCAAATGTAATTCTCTGCTGCAGAAAAGTGCTTGACATTTTCTGAACCGATTTTGGGGCCCCGTATCTCGGGGCCACTTAGTGATAGAAACCTCATCTTTGGATATGTTGTAGTAAAAGTTCCACTGGGTTTGTACACCAAATTCCTAGCACCAACACACGGGGCCCCAAAAACGGTCAACTGTGTCCATCTGCAGGATTTTTTGGGTCCAGAGACCCCAAATTTTGGCTGCAGCTAGGGGGCATCTAGGAACCCTCAACTACCAAGTTTGACGTTCGGGGGACCTATAGCTGCAAATGGGCACAGTGAGGCTCTAAATGGGCATTGTTGACCCTCTTTTCCACTTACAGTAGCTGTGCATTTCTCACCCTAGGCTTATACTCGAGCCAATAAGTTTTCCCATTTTTTTGTGGTAAAATTGGGTGCCTCGGCTTATACTCAAGTATATACGGTATATTATATATGTACAGTTAGGGAAAAATGTATTTGATCCCCTGATGATTTTGTAAGTTTGCCCACTGACAAATGATCAGTCTGTAATTTTAATGGTAGGTTTATTTTAACAGTGAGGGACAGAATAGCAACAAAAATATCCAGAAAAACGCATTTCAAAAAAGTTATAAATTGAAAATCAGCAGGCGATCAAATACTTTTTTCCCCCTCACTGTAAAGAGCTGCGTAAATTGATGGCGCTATATAAGTACCTGTAATAAATAAATACTTATATAGACCAGGCATCTCAGTCTTGACTAAATGTTATAATTGCTTCTTTCAGGTATTATGCTGACATCGCCAAAATGCCCGTAATAAGCGACCAGGATATGAGCGCATACCTGGCCGAGCAATCAAGGCTACACCTGAGCCAGTTCAACAGCATGAGTGCCCTACATGAAATATACAACTACATCACTAAGTACAGAGACGAGGTGAGCACCAATTGTGGGATCTATAAAAATAATTATTATTCTTACTGTCTTAGACTTCCTGACCTTGCCATCGAATGTCTTCCAGTGCCTGGGGGAGATATATATAAAAAACAGAGCTAAATTTTACGAGGCAAAACATTTTTAGACATAAGACTATAAAACAAAGTCCATAATAGTAAGCAATCTATTAAAAAAAATTATACCATTGATGACCGTGCACGTGCAAACACTCAAAAAGGGGCATACAAATAGCCACAGTTCATCTGTTGGCTGGATGTGCATTCACCTGCCAAAGAAGAGACTCCACCACCATTGACCGAAGCCTCTTACCAAATAGGATGGACTATAAAATTATAAATGGTCAAACATGCTCTAGTTGTATGATCATCCAATGGCTTCCTGGTAGGCACCAAGGAGCACACGTGACGTACTTTAAAACTTGAACTTTTATTTAAATCCAATCACTGTACTCATGTCACAAGTAACATTGCGGTCTCGTCACTCTCAGCAGGCTGATGGCTTACAGCGGACTTCGATCTGCACTACTACAACTCGCTTCCTTCTATACCAGCTTGATAATGGTATTCAATTCATCATAGAGTAGGAAGGACATACATGATCAGGTCAATTTGCAGCCATCTGGCTTTTCATTTGGTTCCCGGTTATTAACGGACAATCCACAACCGTCTGAACACGCACAAGTAGCAGGTATCTCCCATTGACTGCCTCTGTGGACTGCACATATACTAGCAACTGGACTTCTGTAGGTCACATTAGAGGGAATTGGGAATTCTGGTACAGTACACACTTTCGTGTATATCCACACTGAAGCTATACGTGTTCTATTCAGTACAGTCAGGGTGACCTGACTTAAAAAAGGTAGTCCAATCCCAAGATGTTCATCTTACTTAGTTACTTTGCTAAAAAAAAAAAAATGAAATGCCAAGTTACACCCGTCAGACCAGGTCCTCTTTATCTTGGTTGAACTTTCATATTTAGTGTCATCAGCACAGGCATAATTCCTGCTATTAAGATGATGATAATTGTATTGGTAATTTATGAGTCAGTAATAGGTGTTGTGACAGCCACCAAATGTCAAAAGGGGCAGCAATTAGGAGTAAGCAAGGACATGATTATTCAGTTGGAGGGGGGAGTGCTGATTGCTGCTGTCAGATCATATAGATATGAACATACAGGAGGGGGGCGAGTTTCAGAAACTTGACGAAACTTGCTCAGGTCAGATGCACTTTTAAAAGTGATCCTGCTGCCAGACCATTCATTTCAATAACGATCTTCCCATATGATTGTATTCCTACATGCAAAGATCTTCATATAAAGTGTTGGTTGACTTTGTATCTTTTCAACATCACTGTCTCCTAGTTTCCATTTGGGAGACAGGGAACATGGGCTATACTGCTTACCATTCACCATAAACTCAAATGACACAGCCCCATCTCTGGAATTAAAGTGGAACTAAAAGGTACAAATACTTGCCAGAGGTACCTCGCAAGCATCTTCTCCATGGGTTTCTACGGGTGCTTGTCTTTGGCTGTTTTGATTAGCTAGCACGGGATAATGTAACTCCTGCGTGTGCGCGTTGCAGGGGATTGCAGGCAAGCATTTCTTGGTGGTCTTCGCACCTTTTAAAGTGGCTCTAAAAGCAGGTGTTTTTTTAAAGCTGTTGTATAGTCAAAAATGTAACTTTTACCTACAGGTAAGCCTATAATAAGGCTTACCTGTAGGTAAAAAAAATATCTCCTAAACCTGTACGGTTTAGGAGATATTCCCCTTGCAATGAGTCGCTGACTTCAGCGGCGCATGCGCTCCAGGGATTCTCGGCTGAAAGTCCGGCAGACGCCAGACCCTGCCGGGAAGAAAACTCCTGCGCGCATGCGCGGGAGTGACGACATCGCGGCTCCGGCCACTTACACTCAGCTGATCTTTGTTGTGCACAGTTTGTATTTTGTTAAATAACTACTCCCAACTTTTATGCTAAATTCACGTTGATTCTAATATTTCTGTTTCAGATATTAACCGCGCTGGAAAAAGACGAACAAGCGAGGAGGCAGCGGCTACGAAGTAAATTGGAACAAGTTATCGACACAATGTCGCAGAGCAGTTGAAGTCCATTATGGCCGTGCTCCAGGGTCTTGGTGGTAACGGAGTGAAACGAGGGACCGCTAAAACGTGACCACACTCCCAACGCATGTGGCCTTGACAAACCGACAGACTGCAGAACTGTTCTGGAACTATCTTGAAAACACATGAACAACAAAAAAAAAAAATTTAAAAAAGAAAAAAAAAAAAGCTTACATGTACATAAAATAATTTAGAGAACATTTCAAAGAATGACATAGAATCCTTTATAAACAGTTTTACGGACTCCTTAAAGTTCAGTACAAAAAAAATATAGATTTAAGACCACGTCAGCTGCCTGTTCCAAGGGGAAAAGCCGGTGCTCATGGCGGAGGAAACAGATGAAGATGGAAGGACTGGACTTTGTACGACCTTCTAGAAGGCTGAAGAAACCTTTGCCCACCTCCTTCCTCCCCTGCATAGACAGGCAGCCGCTACGCCCTCCAAAAAAAAAAAAAAAAAGAACAAACCTCTCTCTCTCTTTGGCTTTTTGCCACCTAGTGTTAAACTGCTATATTTGCACAATTTATTGAAATTTCGGGGTTTTTACAGAAATAAAAAAATAAATAAAAAAGCAATCGAGGAGAGAAAGATCTTTTAAATGGTTTAAGGGCGTTCTAGAAGACGGAAGAAAAGCTTCAAGCGTGTCCCATGGATTTCCCAGCGAGAAGGACAAAATTATTCCAGAACCTTTCATATTTTTCTAGACTATATTATGTGCCATGTTTCATTTCAATGTTTTAGTGAATAAAAATGCAAAAAAAATAATGAATTTATGGAAAAGTCGAGCTTTGCAAGTTGTTGGAATGAAAAGGATCAAACCACCGTCCAGTTTTGAGGGGGTCCTGTGCTCAGAGATGGAGAGAGTATATAACGCATTTCAAGTTTCTTACTAAACCCCCGTCTGTTACTTTTGGAATGAATTGTGAGTTTTATGTTACAATTATTGTTGGCTATGTTTCAGGTTTAAAGAAAAAGAGAAAAAAAAAAAATTATATTAAAGCTACCGGAAGCACATTCAGAATCACGGCACCTGTTAAGCGAATGTAAATAATACAGATTGGCTAGCGAAGCGAGTCCCAGAATGCTTTGCTGCCGTAGACAACCACGTGGGCATTAAACTGTAGAATCTGTGGACAGAAGTTACACATGAATGGTACAGGGTACCAAAGTGTCACTTGGTTTAGTTAATCTCCTGGTAATTTATTGAGCACTGCGGATCTTGTACTGTTGCATATGATGGGTTGTAGTAAACATTTGGAACGCCCCTGAAAATTTTTGTTGAATGTAATATTGACAGGACGAGGTTAAATGCCAGAGCTGCTTTTGAGTATTCCAACTATAACTTGCATGGGCAGGCTATGTTCTCTACCTGTCCACAACATTTGTCTAATCAATGGGAGGAGTCGGCAAACCACTGCAGATCAATAAAGACTGTTTATTTCTGATTAATTGCATATACAGGATTGTAAAATTTTGAAAGGGTATGTCTAATTCATGATGTCCTTATTTTGAGTCATTTGTATACCTCACCCACCCAATGGAATTGGAGTCTGGTGGCTAAGAAAGCATTTAAGTTAGAGAAAGCCAAGCTACTACCCCATTTTAGAAATTAGAGAGTAGATTGATGGCACTAGAACCTTAAAGCGGAAGTAAACCAATCGATTTAACAGTCTAAAAAAAAAAGGCATGCCGTGAATGCTAACTGCACATTGGTTGTGCTCTCAACCAAACAGTCAAACCATCCAATGGCTGGTGTCATAACGGATCACATGTGCAGCACTGTGGCAGTTGAAGATTAAACAGAGGCAAAGATGGCAGCTTCCTTGGCTGAAAACGATAGGGGGGTTTACTTCCACTTTAAGAAAATGGTGAGGGACACAAAATGTATATTGTGCTGATGATGTCCCCGTCAGGGTTATGAAAGTGATGAGTGAGCCAAGGAACCATCACAGTAACTCGGGATGTAAAGACAATAGTTTGTTCAAAGTGATGCTTTGATTCTTGATTAGAGTCCAAGCTTAGGTTTTATTCCAAACATCAACTGGGATAAAGCCTTAGCTTGACCTCCACTATTGTTGGGTATACCCAGTTGATGTTTGGGATAAAGCCTTAGCGTGGACTCCACTATTGTTGGGTATACCCAGTTGATGTTTGGGATAAAGCCTTAGCTTGGACTCCACTATTGTTCGGTATACCCAGTTGATGTTTGGGATAAAGCCTTAGCTTGGACTCCACTATTGTTGGGTATACTCAAACATCAACTGGGTATACCCAACAATAGTGGAATCCAAGCCAAGGTTTGATTCCAGGGTGGGTATACCCAATTGATGTTTGGAATTTAAACCTTACCTTAGACTCCAATATTTCAATGTGGTGCTATGATTATAGATTCAAACATAGGCAGGCATTTTGTTCCGTAATCCCAATTTAACTTATGAAGTAGCCATTTATAGGATGGTGCTTTAAAAATAAAAAATTAGGTTAGACAAAGATGTAGTCTCCATAGAACAGCGAATGTACTGTTAAATATTCATGTAACTTTCCCACTTAAAAGTAGTCTGCTATTTTCAATTCAATATATTTTACAGAATAAAAAAATAAAAATGAAAGCCGCTTTTTTACCCTACTACCTCAAGAGGTGGCCGGAGTTTGGATAACTCCGTCAAGCAATAACATCTTTTTACAATCACAGCTTTGGACAATGTCATAATTATCAGCTGCTTCCATTTCTCTTTCCTTTTAATCTTTCTTATAAAGGTGATGCTATGCTGGTCCCTTGTCCACTAATCGTACTAGACTGTTTTGATGGCTCAGAATACAAAATGGCCAGTATACAGTTTCCCATTTTTATTTATTTGGGGGGGGGGGGGTACTATTTGTGCCAGCAAACCTTGCAGTCTGGAGTAAAGTAATTAGGTAACAAAACCAGCTGCCGAATGGTTAGCGGTCTCTAGAAACAGGTGTCTGCTGGCACTAGGCCCAAGGTGACTATTGCTTCCATGGTGTTATTTTTTTTTTTAAATCCCTTTCTGGTGGCTATGTCAACTTTGTACAGGGTTAACTTGCACCTATTTCAAGGTAAACAGCCCTAAAGAAAGATCTGTGGTGTTAAATAGTCTACATAACCCTAATGGGCACATGTCAGGTCCTTGTAAGTGATTGACAGAAAACCATTCTCCCCCTACTTTCTTGCCTATCCACTTTCTTCAAAAGCAGATTGAGAAGGTGAGCAGGTTCCTAAGAGAAACCATTCTGATCAATGATATTTTGTGATCTCAATGCTACTGATAATTCCCCCACCCATGTGCATTTCCCCAGGTTTTTACCACTTTCTTCCTTCCTGTTCGGGTAAAACCAGGCCCCCGCTGTACTCCATTTTTATATTTTTTTCCTTTTATGAATGGGTAGACTTGCCACTCAAAATTGTCTTTTTAAGTTGTCTGTACTCTCCCGTAGAACAAGCCCCATCCATCCTCGTAGTCAAGAGGATGGCTGGGCTGTCTGCAGACAGTTCTCTCTGCCTGTCTGATATATGGGTCGATTAGAAGGAAACAAACATCAAACGTTCAGAAGCTTTTATGCATCTTTTAAATGTAATAAATCCCTAGCTGGAGCATGTAGGTTGGCTTCTCCGTACATCTGTTTACTGGATACACAGGAGGAACTTTCCGCTCTTTGTTGACAAGGGAGCAATCTGCTTAAAAGGAGGTTAGGAATATCAAATGGAATCCCTTTATCGCTATAGTTCTCCTTCTACATTGACCATTTAATGAGTTTTGCTCAATATTTTCTGGCTCTACCCTTGTTGTCTCTTGGGGTAAATGCACGTTAACATGACTTCACCCTTCAGCTAAAAATTGATTTGTAGGTGACCGATTAAGGCAGGCCATAGATGATACAATTTTCTTTTCTGCAACCATCACATTGTTGACGGGGAGAATCTCTCCCGGTGGGGTGAGGGGAGCCATCGCTGCCAGAACACTGTGATTATTGCTAGCAGCTATAGCCACTGGCAATAATCGCATCCTGGTTGTACCCAAGTTGACCGAAGGTACAATCAACCTGCCCATTCATGGTTTGAATCCCTGCTGAACGGCTAAGATTCAAATCGTCTAAGGCTGGCTTAAAATATTTGTTAGGTAAAAGCATTGTTTAGTTGCACAACAACCCTGCCAGACTTTGGGATGGTTAAGAAAAATGAAAACTTTCACCTGTGCAAAAGTGAAGGTTACATTCTACATGTATGAATGAATGAATTTCAGTGACCAGGCAAAAAGCTGTTACTAGTACCGGTAAACATGAGTTATCAGCAAATAAAAATGGCCTTTGCCCATAATCTGGACATATATAAGTACCTTATGGAAAGCAGTGGCGGCTGCTGCTCCATCGGTTGGGTGTGGCTAACAAACCTGAGACACCTACTCCAGCCCGCCACACCAAACCCCCCCCTCTTCACCCCTTCTCCAGTTGCCGGCTGGCTTGCTCGGCACATACCCCCCCTCTGGTCGCTGCGTCTCCCGGCCAATCGGATTTCACCTGCTTCCTGATCGGCCCGGGAGGAGAAACAGGAAGGCATTAGCGAACATTAATTCACTAATGTCACACAACTGGGTGGGCTCAGGGCACAGTGCTCTGCGCCCCGAGCACACCCTTTTTTTAAGCCAATTAGAGCCTCAGGCTCTAATCATGTGTTTCAAAAAAAAAAAAAACCCCATTGAAATCCATGCGTCCGGTGCCCTGCATGTAGATTAGAGGCCGGGTGCATGGAATAGGGTGGGTGGCGCCCCTTTGCCCTGTATGTACGGGCCACCACTGATGGAAAGGGGTTCTAAGAACTACACAAACGAGACAATCCAATTGTAAGACGATAACTGAAACAAATAAATTGGAATTGATAACTTGTAAGGAGACAACTGCAATAAGGCACCTGTTTCTAGACACAACCTAAATATAGGCAAGAGAAGTGTACAATAACATTGCAATTCACCCAAAGGACTTTAGTTCGTTTAGAACTATTTCTAGCAACCAGGACAGTTTCTACTTCCCCTCCTTTTTAATATGATTTATTTTATTTTTTTAAATAAACTTAAGAGTTTTATCTTTTTTTTTTTATATAAAAGCTGATGTTAATTGTTTGCACCAAATATCAGATGGGGTAATGAACTAGAGTTAAATGGATACACATGACTGCCGCAGCAGGTGACATGGACCTCATATAAGACCATGAGAGGTTGTCATCTGGATAAGGGGGACCCATATGTTCCCAAAATATCAGCTGTGGGACACTGATCACTGAGGACCCATTTACTTCTTTGTGGTACAGGGACGTGTGTTATGTCATGGTTTGTATTATGACAGCCAATTGGGCAGCCTATGGACTCCGGCGTGGATATGACTCCCATTTTTCCTTAATAATGCAGTGCATGGCAATGTAAAAATATGCATTGCTTTACCATTCAAAGTGATATGTGCATTAATTACCATGATGGTGAAGTGTAAATTGGTATAGAAGCTCAGCTCTGCATAGAAACCAATCAGTTTCCAGGTTTTATTGTCAAAGCTTAATTGAAGAAGCTAAAGTTAGGAGCAGATTGGCTACCATGCACAGCTGCACCGGATGAGTGTACCAGTTTTAGTATTGGCCTTTCTTTACTTGGCTTTAAGTTTCATTCACCTATTTGCAGTAGAACCTATGGGCATTGTTTTTTTTGGCCTAACAGTCTTGCAGTGTTTGTACCGACTTCTCCAGTAATTGTGGGCTTCAAGTCCAGCTCCAGCTAAAACATTCTAAAACTGTAGCTAGAGTGGGTAAGAGCAACAACCTCTTTTTATTGTATCCATTGGGTAGATTTACTCACACTTCCTGTTGTGGAGACTGCAGAGGACAACCCCCCCCCCACACACACACACACACACACACACACACACACACACACACACACACACACACACACACACACACACACACACACACACCACTGGCATAGGATGCCACAACAAAAGCCCTTTTCTCTTATGTTCATTGGTGGACACAGCTCTACAAAATCTTGATCATAGTGCGTTATCGCCACCTATGGTAAAAATTCAGAAGAGCTGTGTCCATCAATGAGCTCAGAAAAGGGGATTTTAGGGTAACAAAAAATCCCATTTTCTCTGGCATTCATTGATGGACACGGCTCCGTCAATGAACTCAGAGGAATTTTTTTGTTACCATTAAATTCCTTTCTCGGAGTTCATTGACAGACACAGCTCTACAGAATCTTGAGCTTAGGGTTATATTGCCGCCTACAGTCAAGTTTAGAAGAGCCGTGTCAGTCAATGAACGTAAAAGAAAATAGGGATTTTACCGTAACAAAAAAAAAATTCCTATTTTCTTTTATGTTCATTGACGGACACAGCTCTTCTAAATTTGACCATAGGTGGCGATATAACCCTAAGGTCAAGATTCTGTAGAGCTGTGTCTGTCCATGAACTCAAAGAAAATAATTTGATGGTTAGTAACAAAAAAAATCTTTTATTTTTGCAGTAATGAAGCACCAGGACATCAGATTTTGTTGCTGCTGTGTCCTTCTGTCCCAGTAACACCTGTTGCCCTTCTGGTGTCACAGGGACAGGAAATGATATGAAATGACCCCCAGCAGGGTCACGGGCATTCATAAAAACCTAAAAGAGGAGGTCCTAATCCTTCCTCAGTCTATCTACAACTGAATAGGTTTTACCTGGAGTTGGGTTTTTCATTTTTTTTTTTTTTTTTTTTTTTTTTAAGGCTTTCCTATTGTTGAACCCCCACAGTTCTGTTCAGACCATTTATATTGCTCTTCAGCTCCAGTCAGTCTCTATCTAGCATACCTGTCCAATTAACCCCTCCATTGCTGCAGCCAATAGGATCAGTAGCTGAATTCAGTCTGGCAAAAAAATAAATCGAACAAACAAAAACTCTCCCTGCTGAGCCATCCCCTGTAAATATCTTACTATTTTAATGTTGCTCAGATTTAGTACTTGTAAATAAAATCCTCGCATCACAAAAGAGATTAAACATTTTTGCTAAATAAAACCAGCTGGTGTCTGTTTTTCGTGTGTGTGCTTTTCTGATAGAGGGAGATTGCTCTCCAAAGTGGCAAAAAAAAAAAAAAATATGAATGGCATAAAGGTCTGTTTTACCATATCTGCATGTTTAGCCATCCTAAGTACATGGCGATGGAGGGAGATCGCCATTGATAAGGTAAGTATTCTCTGTTGGGAAGACGGGGATTGGGGCTGCAACCTTTTCCACTTTAAGTGTCAATTTGCAACCTTTAGCCCCGTTCACATCTGTGCAAATCCCACAAGACTCAAATGCTTGTCCTTCTTGCAGGCACACTTCATTCTTATGGCACCATGCTAACGTGTGTGCATTGTAGCGCACCACAATGCACACAGTAACAAATCATTTTGTAGACATACGATTATCAAACAAGTGGCATGAAGGGCTGGCCGCTGCCCTGGGGGACATCTACAAAAGCAAAAAAAAAAAATAATCTTTCAAAAGTTCTGTTTGGTGGGGAGCTGCGATTTTATTAATGCTTAACCACTTCAATACCGGGCACTTTTGCCCCTTCCTGCCCAGGACAATTTTTTTTAGTACTGTCACACTTTAGGCCCATACACACGATCGGACTTTTTGACAACCAACATGCAAATTAGCTGTTTTGGACCAACATCCGACCGTGTGTACGCTCCATCGGACCAACTTTTTCCAGGTTTCATCGGACTTTTGTTGGCTGTGCGAACGGACCAACTTTCTGCCAACAAAAGTCTGACCGTGTGTACACAAAACCAACGGACTTCTGTACAAACCAATGCAAAAGATCAGACAACACTACAGAAGTTGACCAAAGGTGGTGGTAAAGAGCAGAAAAACCAAGTGATTTGGTGAAAGTTGGCTGAAAAAGTCCTGCCGTGTGTATGCAATACCAACTTGGGGCCAACGCCCTTTGGACAAAAATCCACAGGAAAGTTGGTCCGCGGTCCGATCGTGTGTATGAGGCTTTAGAATGACAATTGTGCAGTCATGCAATACTGTACCCAAACTACATTTTTATCATTCCCTTCACCCAAATAGGGCTTTCTTTTGGTGGTGTTTGATCACCACTGGGGTTTTTATTTTTTGCTAAATAAACTAAAGACTGACATTTTTGAAAAGGCGGCACTGACAGGTGGCACCGATGGACACTAATGGCAGCACTGATGATGAGGTACTGACAGGCCTCTGTTGTGGGCACCTCTCATGTGGGCTGCGCTGATAATCAATGTGCTGTTTATCAGCGCAGACCCCCCCCTCTAACAGGGAAAGCTGCCGATCGACTCTCCCTGTCAGTGCGAACCGAGGAAAGCCGTTTACCAGCACTTCCTGGTTCACGCTGTGATTGGTCACAGCTGATCACGTGGTAAGGAGCCTCAGTCAGGGGCTTCTTACCATGATCAGTGATGCGGTGTGTCAGACTGACACACAGCCCCAACGATTAGCGCCAGCAGGTCATCCTGCTGGACTTCATATGACGAAGCCCAGTCAGGATAACAGAACCACAGACAGGCCGTCGTTCTGCTATAGGCCAGGCAGGAAGTGGTTAACGTGAAATATTAAAAATTTTAAATTATATTAACCTTTTGGTGCCGACCGCACGCAAACATGCGGCCTCCGTTGATGGTCCTTGGTACTGAGCAGCCGAATATTTTGGCCTCTCTGTTGATGGGCCTTGGTACTGAGCAGCCAAATATTTTCATGCAATATTGCAAAAACAGCTGTGCCGAGAGCGCGGGCTCCTGGCAAAGTTACTGGCGGCTAATGGAAAGCTCCCGATCATCAAGACGGCAGTCACATGATCATAAATCCCAGCGTCTGAAACACTTAAAAGGGCCAGGAGGCGCCGCCAACGAGTTAAAGAGCCTGAGAGATTCTCTCTTCATGCCTGTGAACTGATGCATCTGTATGATGTATGTATCATACTACAGAAAAACTGACATTTGTAAAGAAAAAGGTGTGTTAAAATTGTTGGTAAAAAGGCAGCTCCCAACCACTAATATTAAGGGGGTACCACCCACAAAAATTACGTGGGGTTCCCCCACCTCAATTCATACCGGGCCTGTCAGGTTTTTATGCAAAAACAGGATGCCAATGTGAGCGATTGTTATAAGCCCTATGCCCACAAACCCCCTCGGATTCTTGTCCTCATCAACATAGGGACAAGGTGCTTTGGCACAGGTGTTCACCCATGCTGAGGGCATGTGGCCCTGGTATGGTTCAGGTGAGGGGTAGGGCATGAACACCCCCCCCCCCCCCCCATTTCATGGCTTGCCAAGTTGCATGCTCAGGTAAAGGTCTAGTATCGAATTTGGAGGAACCGCGGGCCTTTTATTTTTTTTAAATGGCATTCCCTTTGAAATTAATTTCAAAGCAGAAGTGCCTGGTATGACTTACTGTATGGGAGAACCCCCATGCTTTCTTTTTTATCTATCCCTGGCCAGGGATTTATGGCCATGAAAGTGAAAGGGGCCAGCGACCCCACTGGTTTTTAAGGATTAGATGGTACTTGCACCCGCCAGTGTGCTCAACAACAATTGACAAGTGGGAAGCTTGGCGAAACCTTGGCAGTAGTAAATGTTCGGCCAAGGTACGATCCAAAGCTTAAACTGCACTTTATAGCCTTTGTGGCTATTAGGAATTATATTTAAAGTGATTGTAAAGGCAGAAGTTTTTTTTTTTTTTATCCCAATACATTCTATGCGTTAAGCTAAAAAGCCTTCTGTGTGCAGCAGCCCCTCTAATGCTTACCTGAGGTCCGTCTCTGTCCAGTGATGTCCACGAGTGTCACCAGCCGTCCGAGTTGGCTGAGGCACTGCAGTGGCGCCATTAGCTGTCAGAGTCAGCTAGCCAATCGGGAGAGAGGGGGCCGGGTCGGAATGGACACATGGAGCTGTGACTCGGCTTGGGTGCCCCCATAGCAAGCTGCTTCCTGCGAGGGCACGTGACAGGAAAAAAGGGGCCAAAAGCAGCGAAGAGGAACCCGAGATGAGGAGAAGTATAAAAAAGAATTCCTATAAAAATTACACTTTACAATCACTTTAAGTTAAATCTTTTGTTTTCCCTAAAGTTCATCTCTAATGATTTCCTAGTCTCTCCAGAACCTTAACGTCGATTGCTTTACCTTTTAGAGGGTATTTTTTTTTTTTTTTTTTTCCGATAAGCGGAAGTTCCACTTTAGGGTGGAACTCCGCTTTAAGTCTATGGGAGCCAAAACTGGAAAAAGCAAAAGTACCCATTTTGAGGGCTTAGATGCAAGTAATTGTGCTTAGGTGAACATTTGTAAAAAACACAATTTTTAAATGAGCAGTGATTTACTGATGCTTAAAGTGAAACAATAAAATGAAGAATTCCTTTAAAATATAGAGCCTGGGGGCCTTAGTCTACCTGTAAAGTGGCACATCTTTACCATGTATAGAACCTGCTGCAGCAAAAATTACATTTAAAAAAGGCAAAAAAATAAATGAAAATTTTCCCTGCAAGCTTTCTTTCTTTTATTTTTTTTTTTAAACAGTAGAATAAAATAGAATTTGACAGGCTGCCGGCAGTAGAGCTTGATGGCGCACCTAAACGATGTAACCTCATGCACTGGGGCTAAAATTCCAGTGTTCACAGGGTCTTGCATCTGTGTTACTGTCAACACACACACGCCTCCATACATTTGTATCCTCATCAGAGCCCCCTCTGCATATTTGTGTCCCCCTTAGAGCCCCCCCTAATATTTGTGCCTGAATAAGAACCCCTGCATATTTGTATTCCCATCAGAGCCCCCTGACACGTTTGTGTCCCCATCAGCGCCCCCTTCCATATTTGTGTCCCCATCAGAGCCCCCTTCCATATTTGTGTCCCCATCAGAGCCCCCTTACATATTTGTGTCCCCATCAGAGCCCCCTTCCATATTTGTGTCCCCATCAGAGCCCCCTTCCATATTGTGTCCCCATCAGAGCCCCCTTCCATATTTGTGTCCCCATCAGAGCCCCCTTTCATATTTGTATTCCCATCAGAGCCCCCCTTCCATATTTGTGTCCCCATCAGAGACCCCTGCACAATTATGTCCCCCTTAGTGCCCCCCTTCCACATTTATGCCCCCCATCACAGCCCCCTGCACAATTGTGTCCCCCTTAGAGCCCCCTTCCACTTTTTTGCCCCAATCAGAGACCCCAGCACAATTGTGTCCCCCTTAGAGCCCCCTTCCACATTTATGCCCCAATCAGAGACCCCAGCACAATTGTGTCCCCCTTAGAGCCCCCTGCAAAACTGTGTCCCCCTTAGAGCTCCCCTTTCACTTTTGTGTCTCTCAAACTAGCCCCCGCCGCACATTTGTGTCCCCATCACCTCCAACAGTCACATCTGTGTCCCTCTTACATCTGTGTCCGGCTTCAGCGCTGTTCTGCTGCACCTCCCGACTCCCGCCCGGCTGTTACACAGGCACGTTGTAGCCAAAAGCACAGCCGTAAAGGACACTGATGCTAACAGAGGGGCGGGACCCGGGAGGCGCAGTAGGTCCTATCAACAACTAGTGAGGCGCCGGGTTGGACATGCTCCGTCGGGCTGCGGGACCTGTGCTGCATACTATCAGGGCTAGGGGTGCAATGGATCAAAAAACTCACGGATCGGATCGATCCTCGGATCAGGAGTCACGGATCGGATCATTTTTCGGATCAGCAAATAATTGAATTTGCAAAAACCTGTGAAAAATTCCGCCACCATATAGTCCCCACTGTAATATCCACGTCATCTCCCCCACTGTAATATCCACGTCATCTCCCCCCACTGTAATATCCACGTCATCTCCCCCCACTGTAATATCCACGTCATTTCCCCCCACTGTAATATCCACGTCATCTCCCCCCACTGTAATATCCACGTCATCTCCCCCACTGTAATATCCACGTCATCTCCCCCACTGTAATATCCACGTCATCTCCCCCACTGTAATATCCACGTCATCTCCCCCACTGTAATATCCACGTCATCTCCCCCACTGTAATATCCACATCCTCTCCCCACTGTAGTATTGGCTGGGTATCGCAGAGTATTGGCTGGGTATCGCAGAGTATTGGCTGGGTATCGCAGGGTTAATGCAGAGTATCGCAGGGTTAATGCAGAGTATCGCAGAGTATTGGCTGGGTATCGCAGAGTATATGCAGGGTTAATGCAGAGTATCGCAGAGTATTGGCTGGGTATCGCAGAGTATATGCAGGGTTAATGCAGAGTATCGCAGAGTAATGCAGAGTATATGCAGGGTTAATGCAGAGTATCGCAGAGTATTGGCTGGGTAATGCAGAGTATATGCAGGGTTAATGCAGAGTATCGCAGAGTATTGGCTGGGTAATGCAGAGTATCGCAGAGTATTGGCTGGGTAATGCAGAGTATCGCAGAGTATTGGCTGGGTAATGCAGAGTATATGCAGGGTTAATGCAGGGTTAATGCAGGGTTAATGCAGAGTATATGCAGGGTTAATGCAGTATATTGGCTGGGTAATGCAGGGTATGTTTACAAGTGATCGCTCCGTCAAATTTGACGGAGCGATCACATTGTAAACAGTGGCCGGGTGTACCAAGATGGCCGCCGCTCCGGAGCTAGGCCGAAGCCCCGGGCCGTAATTTGGAGACCCCTGGCTTAGAGAACCAGTCTGTATGATGAGGCCACAATTTAGTGCACTCGGAACAAGATTAGAGATTTTTTTTAGGATAAATTCTGGTGTCTGTTTTGCAGACTTTGTATAGAAGTAACAGGTGCGGAAAAATTGGGCTTTAGAGGTATTCGTGATGAAAGGAAGAATTGGCCTTGCTGTAAAAAATTTAAATGATATGCATTTGTCAAAGGTGTGGAAAAATTGGTCCTTGGGTGTTAATTGTGCCCATGAACACTATAACAAAAAAAATTTTCAGATAAAATTGCAGATATTCCAGACAGATTTTTTTGGGGGAGAGGGCATGTGATCAGCACAGGGCCAATCAGCACTGCTCAGAGGGTCAGGGGTCATGCAGCCTGATAGGACAGTCAGAGCAGAATGAAAACACCTCCTGCAAGCTTTATCCAGACACTGATAGAAGTCACAAGACTGCTATATACTGCTGATGGGAAAAGGTATTTAGCAGTTTATATTTACTAAAATAATTGCATTTCCATGTTCTGTGTACTGTGGGAGACCAGATATAGTGAATGCAGGGTCCTGGGTTTAGTAACTTTAAAGCCGAACCCCAGGTACGATCTGCATTGCATGGTTACATTGGTCCAGCTTGGCGCAATGTAAGTTTGCATATTTCATACCTGATTGACCGCTGTGGAAGCTGGAAACCACAATACATAGGTTGAAAAAAGACACAAGTCCATCCAGTTCAACCACAAAACAATAGCTGTGGGTGCTACTACAGAGATCACTACAATCCTCCGGGTCCCGTGTTTAGCAGCTTTTTCTCTGCACGCTGACTACAGGAGGTTGTTCACTCGGCACTGCTCCCATTCATAGAGCAACTTGTATTTGTTTTTTAATGAATACAAGGTGTCCTCTGATTGGGTGAGGTGGAGAGGAGGGGGTGGTGATGTCACAATCCCCAGCTCCTCTAACCAGAAAATACCTTGTATTTGTGAAAAAAAAATACAAGGTGCTCTATGAATGGTGGCAGCACTGAGCAAGCAACCTCAGGGCCGTCTTTAATATTATTATTTAATATTTCTTAATATATTTAATATTAATATTATTATTTAATATTTCTTGGGCCTGATTTTTCCAGAACAGTCAGTGCCGCCGGCTTCAGCCAGCAACACTGACCATTGTGTTCTTCCAGTGGGGGAGGCTCCCCACTGTCAGAATACAATACCACAGTGGTAAGGATTGGAGGTGATGGGGGAAATCGGCTCATTTTTTTTTTCATTCAACCCGCTGAGTGAACGGACAAAAAAAATTAATCATGTATGGCAAGTCTAAAATCATACAGAAAATTTGTAGCTATTCCTAACACATGAAGAGGAGCTCAAGAAAAACTGGGGAAGAATGAGGAGGTGCTCAGGAGGAAGTGGAGAAGAATGAGGAGGAGCTCGGGAAGAATGAGGAGGAGCTCAAGAAAAACTAGGAAAGAATGAGGGAGGTGCTTAAGTGAAACTGAAGAAGAATGAGGAGGAGCTCAAGCAAAACTGGGGGAGAATGAGGAGGGGCTAAGGAGGAGGAACTTGGGAAGAATGAGGAGGAGCTCAAGAAAAACTAGGGAAGAATGAGGAGGAGCTCAAGAAAAACTGGGGAAGAATGAGGAGGGGCTCAGGAGCAAGTGGAGAAGAATGAGGAGGAGCTTAAGAAAAACTAGGAAAGAATGAGGAGGTGCTTAAGAGAAACTGAAGAATGAGGAGGTGCTCAAGAAAAACTAGGGAAAAAATAGGTGCTCAAGAGAAACTGAAGAAAAATGAGGAGGAGCTCAAGAAAAACTGGGGAAGAATGAGGAGGGGCTAAGGAGGAAGTGGAGAAGAATGAAGGAGGGGCTTGGGAAGAATGAGGAGGAGCTCAAGAAAAACTAGGGAAGAATGAGGAGGTGCTCAAGAGCAACTTTGGAAGAATGGGGAGGAGGTCAGGGGAAACTGCAGGGCCCATAGCCGGCTCTCTATTGCTCCACTGGATGACAGACGGGCGCCAGTGAAACAATAGAGAAACCAGGAGCCTTTTAAGGGGCCCCCTACTGGCCCCAAGCCCTTGGATTGGCTTCCTGGCTACACCTAGAAAACTATTTGCGGGCCCCACAACAATGACTGGGCAGCTGCCCCTTTTACCCTGCATTAAAGACTGCACTGCCTATGGTCAGTGTGCAGAGGGGAAGTCACTTGGCACAGGACTTGGAAGATTGCAGTGATCACTGTAGTAGTGTCTACTGCAGCGATTTCCAGCTTCCCCAGCGACCCCTCAGGTAAGAGATATCCACACTTACATTGTGCCAAGCTGGACCAATGTAATTGTGCAATTAAAATCATACCTAGAGTTTAGCTTTCACCCATATAACCTCCTCTCTTTGCTTCCTGTATCACCAATTAGATTCCAAGGCAACTTTGCGTCTTTCACGAGTAGTTTTCCCAACACTGATACTTTTATTACATGCATACAGCAGGGGGCGTGTTTGAGAATTCCTGTCTTGCATTTCCGGCAGGGGTTTTCCAGATTATCAAAAGGCATTGGAGGTAGATGGGTGCAATACAGGAGAATGCTTGGATGAAAAACTGAATCCCTGAGCAGGTCGATGATGTTCCCTCTATGCATCTCAAGGTCCCATTTTTTCAGTTCTGGGCAGAGTGCCCCTTTATTACCAATTAACCGCCTACAATACATCTCTTGCTTGTTTAAAGCACAACAAATCGATAGCAGATAAGACCGACTGACTTGTTTATACAGCATTTGCATTGGTAAACGCGGCTCCATTACGGCATATTTTTGTAATGGATTGCTATTAAAGCATATATATTACCCATTACGTTTATCAATACGCACAAACAGCTCCCCGCCAGCCTCCTTATCTCTGGCTCTGCGTTTTTTTTATTTATTTATTTTCTACTGCATGATGGTTTCCTGTTAGAGCAGATTACGGCGAGACTGACTGATCGTTGGGAACGATACAACCGTGAGCCTCCTGCAATGCATCTTCCTCAGCCGCGCACGCCTCTCTCATGGGGCAGCGAATTTACAGGCGTAGAGCTGCCTGCGCCGAGGCGATATACATCACCGAGCCATCAATACGCCAATCAGTTGGGGATCTGAAGGATGGGGAGAGTCGCGGAGAAGGGGAAATCTTTGGGGCTTTGTTGAGCTATCGAGCCGATGGCAGAGGATTAAAGAGGACCTTCCATGTGTTAAATATAGAATTCAGCCACTACAATAAATGATTGTATACTATAATTATACAACACATCATTACTAGTGGTATAAAGTGCTGCAAAACCGGTTGGCGCTATAAAAATCCTGTATTGTTATAATAATAATGCCAGTCTGTGGAGTCCAACGATGTCTTCTTGTGCTTCTGTTCTTTTGAGTCGCCATCTTGGTTCAAAGGCAATGCAAAGGATGAGCTCCCTACAAGTATATTGTAGGTCCTGTATATCTGTATTAGTATTTAAACAAAAAAAAATATTAAAAAAAGTACATCCAATGTATTTTGGGATCACAACTCAGGGACCTTGATGTAGGGGGAGTTGTGATCCCCCGAAATGCATTGGCTGTACCTTTTTGACATGAGACACCATTAATGGATCTAAACAAGATGAAGCACAATTCCTATATGCCAAATAATAATAGTACACTCGGGTATGGGCAACCACTATTATTAGGAGGAAGCTGGTCCAGGGCAATGATGGGCACCCAAGGCTGGAGTGAGTGCATGTAGACAGAAGTGCCTGAAATACGCTGGGGTAGATCAGCAGCGATGAAAAAGGTACTTTATGATGATGTTGTGGATTTCTTTTTGTTTTTCTTTAAAGTGGATGTAAACCCATGTAAACATTTTTTTTGATGTCATGATGTAGAGAATAAGATTTCCTTTCATTTGAGCCCAGTCTTGCCACACAGATTAGATTTACTCCAGCCCTGAGAAATCCTATTTTATTGTTCAGTTAGAAATATCTTGACAAAGTGCTGAAAACTTTGTCAAAAACGCCCCCTTGCTGTGAGTGACAGGTGATTTACATATCTCATGCATTAGCCTGAGACAGGCACAGACCACAGATCCACAGACCAGAGTGAAAATAAATTTATTCTCGAGTGAACAGCAAGAAGAATATAGAGGAAATGTATTTAGTCAGAGCTGGGCAGAGTAGAACATGCAGTGATCTGATGATTGTTATAGTGCAGTGTGTGTGTCTGAGGATACATTGATCACAGGATTTGTCATGTGGGGGAGGGGTGGATTTCTCACTTTTTATAATTACACAGGATGTGCCTCTTTTAGGCTAGTGCATGAGATATGTAAATCACCTGTCACTCACAGCAAGGGGGCGTTTTTGACAAAGTTTTCAGCACTTTGTCAAGATCTTTCTAACTGAACAATAAGGCTACTATACTATATTTAGCGCTGCTTTACCGTTATTTTAGCAGCGCTTTTCGGCCGCTAGCGGGGCGGTTTTACCCCCTGCGAGTGGCCGAAAAAGGGCTAAGAAAAAGGGTTTGGAGCGCTGCCCCATTGTTTTCAATGGGAGGGGGCGCTTTAGGAGCGGTAAATACACCGCTCCTACAGCGCTCCAAAGATGCGGCTTGCAGGACATTTTTCAGCCCTCGGGCTTTCACACTGGAGACACAGCAGCGGCTGTTTAAAGGCGCTTTGCAGGCGCTATTTTTAGAACTTTAGCGCCTGCAAAGCGCCTCAGTGTGAAAGGGGCCTAAAAGTGGATTTCCCAGGGCTGGAGTAAATCTGTGTGGCAAGACTGGGCTCAAATGAAAGGAAATCGTATTCTCTACATTATGACATCAATAAAAAAATGTTTACATGGGTTTACATCCACTTTAAAGAAAAACAAAAACAAATCAACAACATCATCATAAAGTACCTTTTCCATCGCTGCTGATCTACCCCAGCATATTTCAGGCACTTCTGTCTACATGCACTCACTCCAGCCTTGGGTGCCCATCATTGCCCTGGACCAGCTTCCTCCTAATAATAGTGGTTGCCCATACCCAAGTGTACTATTATTAGTTGGCATATAGGAATTGTGCTTCATCTTGTTTAGATCTATTTTTTGGGGGTTTACATCCACTTTAAGGATACGATTACTAAAACTGGATCACTCAGAATCTGGTGAAGCTGTGCATAGTAACCAATCAGCTTTCAACTTGTTCAATTAATTTGTGTCCCACCTAAATGCAACATACAACAAGTAAGGTGTGTAGTGCCATGGCACAGTATGCTACCAAAGTAACTCTGTATGTTACACAGCTGCACACAATGTATGGCTCAACTCTAAGCTAGGGGACCGCCAAAATGTTGACTTTCCCATGAACGCAGCCCCACCTAGTCCCCGGGCATTGATGAGCGCGCACACAAGAGGGGAGGTAACTCCGTGCTTGCAGGGTGAGTAGGCTCCGCCCTCAAGCTTCCTGTAATAAAAAAAAACAGTCACTTCTCTCTCTTTGTCCAGTGCGACTGGTGTTGTCTCCGCCCCCTCCTGTAGGTTTCTCTGTTGTAGGTCATGCTGGGTCCCTCCCACAGCTCTGCTCTCTGCACAAGTTATGTACAGCACAGTGATGTCACCACTACGTTTACAAAGTAATACCTGAGTTTGCAAAGGTATTGGATGCACACAAAGTGGATTCATATCCTTTGGGTCTATTGAGAAATGTATTTAACCACCGTCCGCCCGCCAAATGATGGGCAGGCGGCAGCTTTCTCGTTCTGGGACATCATATGACGTCGTCCAACTCCCGACGTGGGGGGCGTGCATCGTGGGGATCGGTGGTGCGCTCTGTCCTTGTGACACGGCCCATCGCCGATCTCGGTAAACAGACGATGAAGAGGCTCTTTACCCATGTGATCAGCTATATCCAATCACAGCTAACCACATGTAAACAAGAAAATGGCAGTTATTGGCTTTCCTCTCCGCACACTGACAGCGTTTGAGGAGAGCATTTTCTCACAGGGGAGATCTGCACAGATCGTCCACAGATCGTCAGTGCCCTGATTATTAGTGCAGCCCCAACAGTGTCCGGCAGTGATCCCAATCAGTGCCCACCAGTGTCTGCTCATCAGTGCCCATCTGTGCCATCTATCAGTGGCCATCAGTGCTGCATATCAGTGGATCTATCAGTGCTGTATATCGATTTCTCATCAGTGCCCTTCAATGCCGTGTAATCAATGCCCATCAGTGCTGCATATTGGTGAATCCTCATCAGAGCCCTTCAGTGCCGTGTCATCAATGCCCATCAGTGCCACCACATCAATGCCCATCAGTGCAGCAGAAAATTACTTATTTACAAAAACTTTTTTTCTTCAAAATTTTCTGAAGTTTTTCAGTTTTTGTAGCAAAAAATAAAAACCCCAGTGATGATTTTTTGTTTGGGTACAGTGTTGCATGACCGCACAATTGTCATTCAAAGTGTGACAGCGCTGAAAGCTGAAAACTGGCCTGGGCAGGAAGGGGGTGAAAGTTCCCAGTAGGCAAGTAGTGAAAGTTTTTTGCGCTCAGAGTTGAGCTTTAAATGCACACTCTTCAATAAGGATGGACCCCGGTACAAGATTACCGAGTGGATCGGTTAGCTTCGTGCGATAAGAAGGAAATGAATAATAAATACACCAAGTCAGAAGAAATGTTAACATTCAATATCCAAGGCGTAGAGGTTTTTACTTTTCGGTAACCAAAAAAAGCCCTCAAACTTTCTTTAAAAAAGTTTTAAAAAATAAATTGAAATTGCAAATGAACCAAAGACTTGAAGAAATCTAACATTTCCAGGAGCTTTCTGATTTCTGTACAGAAGGAAACGTTGTCACTAGGATCAAGTGTCCTCAAATCAATGGTAGACGCAGTGAAAGATATAACCGGTACGGTATCGGCAGCCATAATAACGGTAGAAAACAGGTTCTGCTTTTTTTTCTATTTCTGACCGGCATGTCCCTTTAGACCAGAGTTGCAGGGACGGGGGTGGCTGCCCTTGCTCTGGGACATGCACACATATAGTACCTGTTATAGAGGAACAGATGTGGTTTCACCCTCAGGCTGCCTCTGACAGTTGCCTCCAATGCCGGGAACGCCGGAGAGCGCAGGACTAATTAGCCGGTCGAGGTAACAAGCATGAAAGGCACTGTGTGACAAGCCAAGGTTATTAACCCTTCAGCTGCGACATTTTTACAGCTGTGCAGTCACCTTGACACGAGAAAAGCGAGCGAGAGCTAATGGCATTCGGCTCTCCAATTCTCGTCTCCTTGGAACCCGCGTAGCATCTGTCTGACACCACCATTCGCACTCAAGTTTTTAGGCAGACGAAACGCTTCCAGGTGCGCCAAGTGACGCATTCCTCACACCTAAAATTCCAAATCCATTTTTATTTTTTAACGCTTGATTTGCAGAAATTATATTTTTTAAGTCATTAGCACTCGGATTCCTTTTCAGTCAGTCTTATTAATGCGTTTGTAAGCTGGTATGTCAGTGTGCCAATAGAGCTTGTTTCTGCTTGGAATATGTAAAGGGGCCAGGGCGACGCATGGTTAGTCTTAAAGGGTCGATCCACCCAAAAATAAGGTTTGAAATTTTGGACAGATACCCGTGGGTTAAATCTCCCTATGGCTTCGGACTCCCAATTAAAAACGGAAAAGTCAAGAAACGTGAGTGAAGCTACATTTTAATGGCGGCGGCTGGAGGGCCACATATAATATATGAAGAGCTCATGGGTCTAATCAAGGAGAGATGCAAGAAGGAAAAAGGTAATTTAACCTACTAAAATATCAGTCTTGGGTGTTCTTGGCATTTTCATGTGAGAGAGGGAAAACTGGATACAGAATTCAGGAGCTAGTCACTCTAATTTTGGAAGCAGAAGGTATATCTGCATCTAAGCTGATCACAGGATATAAAGTAGTCCAGAAAAATTGGACTACTGTTTGTTAAGTCTTCGTGTTTTTAGTTGCTAGGGCGCCCCCTTGTAGGTGATGTGGGCTTACCAGGGGTGCAGAGTCACAGCTGGTCTTTACCAGTACTGTGGAGATGGGTCAGAATCCCTAGTGGTCCTAGTTTTCTTCACTGCAAGCTGTCACCAATTCTTGAACTTCATGCTTGCTCCACCAATGGCTTGACTTAACCAGAATGGCTAGGGTGTGGAGACTGTACATGAAACACGAGACAGAAGAGTAGTCAGGTCTGAGCAGAGGTCCTCAGCAGACAAGAGAGTAGTCAGATCCAGACAGAGGTCAGGGGCAGAAGAGTAGTCAGGTCTGAGCAGAGGTCCTCAGCAGACAAGAGAGTAGTCAGATCCAGACAGAGGTCAGGGGCAGACAAGAGAGTAGCCAGGTCAATTCAGGTTAGCAACACGCAGGCAATCAAAGTATAATAGCTCTTTTGCACAAAAGGAAAACTGACAATATAACACAGTACTAACAACTTTATTCCAAAATGAATTTTTATTGAAGAAAAAGTCACTAAATCAAGATTACAGAATCATCATACATTCGTTTAGAAATCAGATAACAAGTGAACAAATGAACAATGAACAATGGTTGTTGTGAGAAGACATACAGTACATATTCAACTTCCTGGTATCATCTAGGTTTTCATAAGCATTTAGTATAGGATCTATATGGGGATTAAGTGTTCGGTATGGTAATATGAGTCATATTGAATAAACCTTAGAATGAGTATTTTCAAGTACCATAGCACATTGTCCTATCTTGTGGAGCAACTATTCGAGAGATTCTGAGATTGCGAGTAGTGGTGTGGGTGTCTGTATGAAAATTCGGTCTGAAGGCGTATGAGGTTGCTGGTCGGGTGGTAGTACTAACAACTTTAAAGGTTTGAGTTTAAATACCCTTTTGAGATTGGGCAGGGATTCTGAGAGTACCCTTGGAAGTCCTGGCAGAAATTTTGAGCGTACCATTGGCAGTCCTGGCAGGGATTCTGATGCTGCGTACACACGGTCGGAATTCTCGTTGGAAAAAGCTCTGATGGTTTTCCTGTTGGAATTCCGATGGAATTTCGCTCAAACTGTCTTGCCTACACACGGTCACACCAAATTCCAACGGTCAATAACACCACGGCATAAAACACGTTCGACTGCACTATAAAAAGGGAAGTTTAATGCTTTTGAGCATGCGTCGGAATTTTTGCGTGTCGGAATTGCATACACACGATCGGAAAATCCGATAGAAAGGTTTTCCATCGGAAAAATTAAGAACAGGTTCTCAATCCAAAGTCCGTCGGAAATTCCTACAGAAAAAAAACGATGGGCATACACACGGTCGGAAAATCCGATGAAAAGCTCCCATCGGACTGTTTCCATCGGAAATTCCGACCGTGTGTACGCGGCATTAGAGTACTATTGGTAGCCTAGGTCAGAGTGTCTGGTTCAGACGACCAGCTAAAAAGGCTTGTTAGCTTATAACAATTAAAGGTATATTTAGATATCTAGACAGCTTTGCCACTAGTAACAAGAGAAAATATTTTGTGTAGACCTGGAGCTCTTCTTACCACCACCAAAGATGCCAAGAGCTCGTGGTAAACTTCAGACTTGGAACCTTGCTTCCATAATTGCTTTCCATTTCCATTCTTTAAAGCAGAATTTTACCCTCCACATAAAATTTTTTTGGGGACCCTTCCTTGCACTTCCTTATTAGTGGACTAGGCCAGAATGATGTGTACAATGCCTGCAGCCTCCTGGGACTTATGACCTGGGTATTCCAGGAGGCTGTGGTTACTCAGTGGCAAATGCACTGAGCTGTGTCATCAAGGGGGGTGGGGGGTGGGGGGGGGGGCTGGCCACCCATTAATGGCTTCTGCAGCCACTGGGAAAATGCTGAGAAACATGGAAAAAGACGGTTGGCACCTCAAAAGATGATGGCAGCATGGGATCAGGTGTGCTGCAGTGAAGCAGTAGATCCTTTGCACAAACCAGCTATACAAGTAAGAGGAAAGGGGATTATGTTCTTCTATAACCTTCTATAAGCTCATTTGTCTCTTCTTTAGGATGCCAAAAAACAAAATTTTGGTTAACAGAAAAGCATCTAATATGGCTCTGGGTGTAATTTCTTTAAGGCCTGCCAGCTGTTTGACATCTGACCTGCCATTTTGGGGATAGCACTGCCCTAAAAATAGAGTAAGGCCTCATGCACACGAGACGCTGTTAAACGCGCGTTCAGAGGCAGTTGGACACTTTTTTCAACTGCACCTGAACGCATGCAATGTTATCCTATGTGTCCATGTACACAGTCTAGTTCTTTCCCCGTTTTTATGCAGTTGCGTTTAACCTCGTTTTTCCAGAAGCAAAAAAATGCGTTCAGACACTTTGCTTTTTCACGTTTCAGATGCAAAACGCAGCTAAACGCAGTTAAACGCGGCTAAACGCAGGCACCTGCATTTAGCTGCGTTTGCGTTTTATAAGCCTTTTTAAAAAGGAACCCAATTTTTTGGACCAGAAAACGCAGAAATATGATGGTAAACCATAAAAAATACTCGAAAAATTGGTTTAAAATGTCGTAATTAGTTTATAAAGTTCATAGAGCATATATACTCACTAATGCATACATGTTTGTGAAATATCCAACAGACATTCGCTGTGCCATCAACGGATGGGTCCAATATCGACAAGCTCTGATTCTGGACCTCTCATGCAAATTTGCGACATTGTTGCTGCCTTATCAAGAGCAACATCAGGAGCATTTCCTGACATATATTCAATATGGGATCCATTTCCAAAAAAAAACACAGAAAGAGAGGCAAATGCAAGTGTACAACGGCTCTCTCTGCTGCTGCTGCTCACAAAATGGCAGAAATAGTTAATAATACATGCTTTCTGAGCTTGGGGAGGGTCTATATGATGTTATCTTTACAAATGCTTATAGACGCAAACGGGGCTAAATGCGGCTAAACGCGGCATGAAAACACAGCAAACCGCGTGTTTTTAAACGCAGGTTTCTGCTTTTTAAAACATGCGTTCAGCAGAGTTTGCATCTGCGTCTCGTGTGCATGGGGCCTAACTCACCAAACTACAGCATAAAGAGTAATAATCCAGCAAACCAGAAACCCTCTCACACCAGCCTGCTGGCAGCAACCTTCTGAAAGCTGCATTCTGATTGGTTACTTTGAGTTCCTGCACATCTCTGTACTGCTATTACATTCAATATACAGCCTTTCCAGCATGATGATAGTTACTGTAAAAAGAGTAACCAGGACACAATGCAAATCTCTGGAGATACAAGACAGTAAAAATAAAAAGAGAAGGACATGTCCTGAAAAGGAAAGTCATCAGCTCCTCTGAGCTAGAACAGGATTATTTTTAACTTTTCTGGGTCCTTTTTTTTCTCCTAAGCTGTATTTGACCAGATAGTTGCAGTAAGCCATATTGATCTCATTTATTTGTGTTTCTCAAACTCTACTGCTTACGTTAGGGTGAGATGGGGCATCGGCTTAAGAGGCTTCAACAAGCAGGTGTAAGGAAAGGTTTTCCCAGTTTGGTGAGAAAGTTCTTGCCCTTGGGTTGTCGTGGTCGAGTGACCCCAAGGATTTAGGGTAGCAGCTGCCCTGTGATGAGCAGGAGAGAATGCATGTGGCTTATGCGAGTATCAAGCACAGAGGGACATGAGAGTGGTGATGGTGTACCTGCAGCAGCCTGTTTTAAGGTTTTCTTCCCATTAAGATGAACTTGTAAAGCATGTGTGTATGCCATTTTTCAAGTTACACTACTCCGAAGACATGAGCAGAATACAGCCCAAATGTTCCATGAGGGGGTTCAAGACACAAGAGCATCAGCAGTATAAAAAGACTGTCATCTCCAAGGGACAAGAGCCAAGCAGTATATAGACCGTCATCTCCAAGTGATGATAACCCAGCAGTATATAGACTGCTATCTCCAAGTGACGAGTGCCTAGCAGTATATATACCGTCATCTCCAAGTGACAAGTGCCTAGCAGTATATAGACTGTCATCTACAAGTGATGAGTGCCTAGAAGTATATAGACCAGGTTTTCTCAACCAGGGTTCCTCCAAACCTTACTAGGGGTTCCTTAAGCAATGAGCAATTTCCCACTGATACCAGTTTTCTTTTTAGTAATCTAAAATGGGGAAATTCTTCCCAATGACCACAAATTGTAAGGATCCTGACCATAACACCTTTTTCCATGTGGCCTTAGAATCTTGAAGGTGCCTTTAAGGTGGAAAGATGTTATAATTATTTGGCCTCAACACCAGACAATATGTCTGGCGGAAATCCAATAGAACTCACCATCCAAATAACACCATTCCTACAGTAAAGCATGGAGGTGGTAGTCTCCTGTTATGGGGGGTGGCGATATCCTGTCGTGGGGGGTGGCGATATCCTGTCGTGGGGGGTGGCGATATCCTGTCGTGGGGGGAGGCGATATCCTGTCGTGGGGGGAGGCGATATCCTGTCGTGGGGGGAGGCGATATCCTATCATGGGGGGTGGTAATCTCCGGTTATGGGAGGTGGCGATATCCTGTTATGGGGATGTTTCTCTGCAGCAGTGACTGGAGCACTTGTCAGGATAGAAGGGAAATGGATGGGGCAAAATACTGTCAAATTCTTGAGGAAAATCTGCTGCGCTCTACCAGAAAGTTGTCAATGGGAAGAAGGTTTACCTCCCAACATGACAATGGCCCAAAGCACACAGCAAAAATTACCACACAGTTGTTGAAGGAGAAAAAGGTGAATGTCCTTGCATAGCCTAGTCAGAGCCCAGACTTAAATCACATTGAAAATCTGTGGAATGATTTGACGACCGCAGTCCACAAACGGTCACCGTCAAATTTAACTGGACTTGAGCAGTTCTGCAAAGAAGAGCGGGCAAATATTGCAAAGTCTAGATGTGCAAAGTTAGTAGAGACAAATCCCAACATACTAAAAGGCTGGAACTAAAGCAAAAGGTGGTCCAACAAAATACTGGCATAAGGGGGGTGATCCCTTTTCCAACTCAGTGACTCAGTTTTTTTAGGGGGGGGGACTTTTCTATACCCACTGTAGATTGTAACATGAGTCTAGTAGTATATAGATGGTAATTTCCAAGCGATATGTACCAACAAGTATAAAGACTGTCACCTGCAAGTGAAATGTGTAAAAAGTGAAACCCAATAGAAAAAAAATTAGGCTGCACGCACAGCACATAGTGTGGCGAATTCTTTGTGTGGCAAAATTAGGCTGACAGTGGGTGGGGCTCCCTCGGCTGGGCCAAGTGACTGGTGCCAGGGAGAGGCATCCTCCCACAATCTGAACAGACAGGCTACAGGCTTTAGGTGCACGGTGCAGCTGTTAGCACTAACTGCATTGTACCACGGATGCCCTGGGAGGGGAAGTTTTGGACCCCCAGGCCCCCCCCTTATCTATGCCCCAGCAATTTGGTTACAGTTGTCATCCGATAACAGGAAGTGCCTGAACTAGGACCATCAGGTATTATTTTAAAGAAAGCTGCAGATTTTAAAAGACTGAAAACCAATGTTTGAAATGACATTAATCTGTTAAAGTTTAGGTGAGATTTTAGTTATCAGTTTCAGGTCTACTTCAAGAATCTGCAATGTCCAGATCCTGAAGCAAGACTGTTGCCAGTAATATTTTAATTTGATGACGAGTTATACTTTCATTGGCAAGAAATGTTGGGAGTTGTAGTTCCTCGCCAGATGGGAGGTCTGCTGGCTTTCCGGATTCCAGTGTAAAGTATTTTGACTGCTCTGGTTTGAATACAATGAAGCCTTTACCGCCATGCATCTTTTCTATTTAACAGCAATAAAAGTGTTGCCAGCATAAGGAGGACGGAGGAGGCGGTGAAAATTGAATTACATTTATATGTGGGGTGTTCGTTTAGAGGTGCTGAAATCAGCATTAGATTCCTGCCGCACAATTGTCATGGCACAACAATAACCGATCATAAAAAAGGTTTTATTTGCAGCTAATGTTTTTTTTTTTATCAGTTTCCAGCTGAGGCTTTATAGCCAGGCCATCAAGGCTCAGAATATTTCACACTAAAATGCACGCAGTATTGGGAAAGGAGAGAGCGTAGCACCAAGACTGCAACTCCGGACACTGGGCATTCCCAAGCTGCTCCTGACGACAGAAAAAAAAATGGGCAAGTAGGAGGGATGGTGAGTGGCAGGCAAAAGGGAATGAAGCGGGGTGAAGCAAAAAAAAAAATAGAGAGGGGGTGGTGCATGGGTGAATGCATGAAGAAAGCAGACTTGGGGCCTATGGGGCCCCAACACATCTTGCAAATACACCTCAATAGGTATGGGCCCGGTGCTCGATGCGAACCCACGTTCGCATCGAGCACCGGGCGTTCGCTCGCTCGGCGAGCCCAGAACTATTTTGGCCGCTCGCATCACGTTCGTGTGATGCGTGCGGCCCCGCAATGCATTGCGGCCGGCGCGGCCGGCGCAGTGCATTGCTGGCTGATGATTGGCCAAGCATGCACTGTGACCCCGCATGCTTGGCCAATCACAGCCCCGGAAACTCGAAGAGCCATAATTGGCTACAGGCAGGACGCCTGTAGCCAAATTACAGCTCAGGGGCTTTAGTACACGCCCCCCCTATAAAAGGCCGCCACGCCGTCTGCGCCAGTCACATGCTGTTCCGGCGCAGATAGAGCAGGATAGATCTGTGACACTCTGCTGGATTTAGTTAGTTAGAGAGATTTACTTAGAGAGATTGAGTTAGATAGATTGATTTACAAAGATTGATTTAGAAAGAGGGGCTTGTAGTGTGTTCGTGGCAGGCAGGCAGAGCTCCTATATTTTGTTCCCAGAAGCACCTATAGGACTTGTAGTGTGTTCCTGGCAGGCAAGCAGAGCTCCTATATTTTGTTCCCAGAAGCACCTATAGGACTTGTAGTGTGTTCGTGGCAGGCAGGCAGAGCTCCTATATTTTGTTCCCAGAAGCACCTATAGGACTTGAAGTGTGTTAGTCCAATCACACAGAGATCATATATTTTGTTCCCAGAAGCACCTATAGGACTTGAAGTGTGTTAGTCCCATCACACAGAGATCATATATTTTGTTCCCAGAAGCACCTATAGGACTTGAAGTGTGTTAGTCCCATCACACAGAGATCATATATTTTGTTCCCAGAAGCACCTATAGGACTTGAAGTGTGTTAGTCCCATCACACAGAGATCATATATTTTCTTCCCAGATGCACCTATAGGACTTGAAGTGTGTTAGTCCCATCACACAGAGATCATATATTTTGTTCCCAGAAGCACCTATAGGACTTGAAGTGTGTTAGTCCCATCACACAGACCTATATTATCTTCCCAGAGGCACCTATAGGACTTGAAGTGTGTTAGTCCCATCATACAGAGATCATATATTTTGTTCCCAGAAGCACCTATAGGACTTGAAGTGTGTTAGTCCCATCACACAGAGATCCTATATTTTGTTCCCAGAAGCACCTATAGGACTTGAAGTGTGTTAGTCCCATCACACAGACCTATATTTTGTTCCCAGAGGCACCTATAGGACTTGAAGTGTGTTAGTCCCATCACACAGACCTATATTTTCTTCCCAGAGGCACCTATAGGACTTGAAGTGTGTTAGTCCCATCACACAGAGATCATATATTTTGATCCCAGAAGCACCTATAGGACTTGAAGTGTGTTAGTCCCATCACACAGAGATCATATATTTTGTTCCCAGAAGCACCTATAGGACTTGAAGTGTGTTAGTCCAATCACACAGAGATCATATATTTTGTTCCCAGAAGCACCTATAGGACTTGAAGTGTGTTAGTCCCATCACACAGACCTATATTTTCTCCCAGAGGCACCTATAGGACTTGAAGTGTGTTAGTCCCATCACACAGAGATCATATATTTTTGTTCCCAGAAGCACCTATAGGACTTGAAGTGTGTTAGTCCCATCACACAGAGATCCTATATTTTGTTCCCAGAAGCACCTATAGGACTTGAAGTGTGTTAGTCCCATCACACAGACCTATATTTTCTTCCCAGAAGCACCTATAGGACTTCTAGTGTGTTAGTGGCATCACACAGAGCTCCTATATTTTCTTCTCAGCAGCACCCACAGGACTTCTAGTGTGTTAGTGGCATCACACAGAGCTCCTCTATTTTCTTTGCAGAAGCACCCATAGGACTTCTAGTGTGTTAGTGGCATCACACAGAGCTCCTATATTTTCTTCTCAGCAGCACCCACAGGACTTCTAGTGTGTTAGTGGCATCACACAGAGCTCCTATATTTTCTTCTCAGCAGCACCCACAGGACTTCTAGTGTGTTAGTGGCATCACACAGAGCTCCTCTATTTTCTTTGCAGAAGCACCCACAGGACTTCTAGTGTGTTAGTGGCATCACACAGAGCTCCTCTATTTTCTTTGCAGAAGCACCCATAGGACTTCTAGTGTGTTAGTGGCATCACACAGAGCTCCTATATTTTCTTCTCAGCAGCACCCACAGGACTTCTAGTGTGTTAGTGGCATCACACAGAGCTCCTCTATTTTCTTTGCAGAAGCACCCACAGGACTTCTAGTGTGTTAGTGGCATCACACAGAGCTCCTCTATTTTCTTTGCAGAAGCACCCATAGGACTTCTAGTGTGTTAGTGGCATCACACAGAGCTCCTCTATTTTCTTTGCAGAAGCACCCATAGGACTTCTAGTGTGTTAGTGGCATCACACAGAGCTCCTATATTTTCTTCTCAGCAGCACCCACAGGACTTCTAGTGTGTTAGTGGCATCACACAGAGCTCCTATATTTTCTTCTCAGCAGCACCCACAGGACTTCTAGTGTGTTAGTGGCATCACACAGAGCTCCTCTATTTTCTTTGCAGAAGCACCCATAGGACTTCTAGTGTGTTAGTGGCATCACACAGAGCTCCTATATTTCTTCTCAGCAGCACCCACAGGACTTCTAGTGTGTTAGTGGCATCACACAGAGCTCCTATATATTCTTCTCAGCAGCACCCACAGGACTACCGACTACAATGGCTGGAAGACCGCCAAGGGGAGGCAGAGCGTGCAGAGCCAAGAACACAGGGCAGGCAGGCTCTGTTTCTAGTGGACGTGGCCGTGGACGTGGACGTGGTCGTGGTCGTGCATCGTCATCAGCACGTGGCCATGGGACACGCGCGTCTTTGTTTTCGGCAGCTGGACATGTGGAGCCGCATCATACTGAAGGCTTGGTAGAATGGATGACCAAGCCCTCCTCATCCTCCTCATCCTCTCTCACCCAGGCTCAGGGTACTGGCAGAGCATCATCAGCCACCCCTTCCCTAGACCCACCATGTCCTTCTGAGGAGTCCCCCGAACTCTTTGAGCACAGTGTTGGGTACATGCTCCAGGAGGATGCCCAACGATTCGAAGGCTCGGATGATGATACCCAGCTTGAGGAATCTGGCAGTACTGTTCCACCAGCTGCAGCTTACTGCCAGGTTTGCTCTAGTGGTGAAGAGGGAGGGGATGATGAGGTCACTGACTCCACGTGGGTGCCTGAAGGGAGAGAGGATGAGGAGGAGGACGAGGAGGAGGAGGATGCGGCATCACATGTCCAACGAGGCAGGGTGCCCCCTGGAGGCCAGGTAGAGGCCAGCACAGCAACTGTACAACACCGCAGAGCTCCGCCTGTGCAGGGCGCTGCCTCTGCACGTTATCAGAAAAGTTCTTTGGTGTGGGCCTTTTTTGAGACGAGTGCAGCAGATCGCACCACTGCTATTTGCAATATTTGTCTCAAGCGTATCTCGCGTGGCCAAAACATCAGCCGCTTGGGCACCACAAGCATGACCAGACATATGGCGACCTGCCATGCAGCTCGTTGGCAGGCACACATAAAAGACCCACACCAAAGAACTAAGCGGACCTCTCCTTGCTCCTCCTCAGCTGGGATCTCCATCCCCACTACACCTTCAGTCCTCTCTGAAAGCTGCTCTGAGAGGACTGAAGGTGTAGAATTAGGTGTGTCACAACCAAGTACTTGCAGTACACCGACGTCCGATTGCAGCAGGCAAATTTCCCTGCCCCAGCTGCTGGACCGTAGAAAGAAGTACACTCCCAGCCATCCACATGCCCAGCGGTTGAATGCTAGCCTGGCTAAATTGCTAGCACTTCAACTGCTGCCTTTTCAGTTGGTAGACTCGGCCCCCTTCCGTGAGTTTGTTCAATGTGCGGTTCCTCAGTGGCAGGTTCCCAAACGCCACTTTTTCTCACGGAAGGCGATTCCGTCTCTCTACCGGCATGTGGAGGGCAATGTCCATGCCTCGCTGGACAGGGCGGTCAGCGGTAAGGTGCATATTACCGCTGACTCATGGTCCAGCAGGCATGGACAGGGACGGTACCTTTCTTTCACGGCCCATTGGGTCACTCTATTGGCAGCTGGGAGGGATGCAGGACAAGGTGCAGTAGTGTTGGAGGTTGTTCCGCCACCACGCCTCCAAAACGCTACTACTGCTACTGGTTGTGACACACCTCTCTCCTCCACCCCCTCCTCTTCTTCTTCCTCCAGTGCTCTGTCCTTGGAACCAGCGGTGCTCCGTAGGCGTACAAGGGGCTACGCAAGTACGCAGGCAAAAAGATGCCATGCCGTGCTTGCGCTGGTGTGTTTGGGGGACAGGAGCCACACTGGGCCAGAGGTTCTGGCAGCTCTGCAGGGGCAGGCCGAGAGGTGGTTGACGCCACATCAGCTTAAGCCAGGAATGGTCGTTTCTGACAATGGCACCAACCTCCTCTCCGCCCTGCGACAGGGGCAGCTCACCCATGTGCCCTGCATGGCTCACGTCCTCAACCTGGTGGTGCAGCGGTTCTTGGGCAGGTTCCCAGGCTTACAGGATGTCCTGAGGCAGGCCAGGAAAGTCTGTGTGCATTTCCGCCGATCTTATAATGCCAGTGCTCGGCTGACTGAGCTGCAAAAGGAGCTGAACCTGCCCAAGAACCGCCTAATATGTGACATGCCCACCAGGTGGAACTCAACGTTGGCCATGCTGCAGCGACTGCACACGCAGCAGAGGGCCATCAATGAGTACCTTTGCGACTATGGCACCAGGACAGGGTCAGGGGAGCTTGGTTTTTTTTCCCAACGTCAGTGGAGCATGATCAGGGATGCATGCACTGTCCTCTCACCATTTGAGGAGGCCACGAGGATGGTGAGCAGTGACAGTGCATGCATCAGTGACACTGTCCCTCTTGTCCACCTGTTAGAGCATACGCTGCGTTGGATAATGGACAGGGCACTTGAGGCAGAACAGAGGCAGGAAGAGGAGGACTTCCATGCCTCTCAAGGCCCCCTTTATCCGGACAGTGTTCCTCCTGTCCCACCCATCACACAGGAAGAGGATGAGGATGAGGATGAGGAGGAGGAGGAGGAGGAGGAGGGAGGAGGAGGAGGAGGAGGAGGAGGAGGAGGATTGTGTGAGCATGGAGGTGGAGCCTGGCACTCAGCATCAGCAGCAGCAGTCTTTTAGGGATGATGTACAGTCCCAACAAAACCAGTGGACTTGTACGTGGCTGGGAGGAGGTGGCTGGCGATCATGTCATCCTCAGTGACCCAGAAGACTCCGGACCGAATGCCTCAGCTAACCTACGCTGCATGGCCTCCCTGATCCTGCAAAGCCTGCGGAAGGATCCTCGTGTTCTTCGGATCAAGGAGAGGGACCATTACTGGCTGGCCACTCTCCTTGATCCGCGGTACAAGGGTAAGGTTGCGGACCTTATCTTGCCGTCGCAGAGGGAGCAGAGGATGAGACATCTCAGGGAGGCCTTGCAGAAAGGTCTGTGCAACGCGTTCCCAGAAACTGGGAGGCTACAAACTCCTGGTCCTGGGCGACGAGTTGCTGAGGCTTCGGTCAGTAGCAGAAGGAGCGGTGGGGAAGGTGGACGTCTGACCGATGCGTTCAGACAATTTTTTAGTCCGCAGCCCCAAGGTATGATCGGTTCCAGCAACCATCGCCAGCGTCTGATATACATGGTGCAGGAATACCTTGGGGCAAGGTCAGACTTGGACACCTTTCCCACCGAAAATCCTCTGGCTTACTGGGTCCTGAGGATGGATCACTGGCCAGAGCTTGCACAGTATGCAATTGAGCTACTGGCCTGTCCTGCCTCCAGCGTTCTTTCCGAACGCACATTCAGTGCTGCTGGAGGATTTGTCACCGATCATAGGGTGCGCCTGTCCACCGCCTCGGTTGATCGACTGACCTTCATCAAAATGAATCAGTCTTGGATCACCACCAGCTACCAGGCACCTGAGGCGGATATAACCGAATAATTTTTAATATCACATCCCTTCAAGACTGCCTATGCTGATGCTGAGTGACTGTCCTCTTATGTTCACTGACTATCCTCTTCCTCCTCCTCAATGATCCATGCCACCACACCAGTGCCTAAGGCACAATTTTTCAGCCCCTGTTTAACAGGGGCGGGTAATTACAATTTTTTAAAAAAATGCTTCGCAACACGTGTGACTGCTGTGCTCCAAGTACAGTATCTGTGAGGGGTTGCAGTGTTGTGGCACCAGCACCAGTGCCTAAGGCACAATTTTTCAGCCCCTGTTTAACAGGGGCGGGTAATTACAATTTTTTAAAAAAATGCTTTGCAACACGTGTGACTGCTGTGCTCCAAGTACAGTATCTGTGAGGGGTTGCAGTGTTGTGGCACCAGCACCAGTGCCTAAGGCACAATTTTTCAGCCCCTGTTTAACAGGGGCGGGTAATTACAATTTTTTAAAAAAATGCTTTGCAACACGTGTGACTGCTGTGCTCCAAGTACAGTATCTGTGAGGGGTTGCAGTGTTGTGGCACCAGCACCAGTGCCTAAGGCACAATTTTTCAGCCCCTGTTTAACAGGGGCGGGTAATTACAATTTTTTAAAAAAATGCTTTGCAACACGTGTGACTGCTGTGCTCCAAGTACAGTATCTGTGAGGGGTTGCAGTGTTGTGGCACCAGCACCAGTGCCTAAGGCACAATTTTTCAGCCCCTGTTTAACAGGGGCGGGTAATTACAAATCTTGATCTAATAGTTCACAGCAGGGCCCATTCCTGCGCCCACCAAGAGTGACTATGAGGGCCTACAGTCTTGTGGCAACACCGTCCACCACCACCGCCAAAGGCCCAATTTTTCTGCCCTGTTCATCAGGTGCTTGCAATTACAAATCTTGATCTAATAACTCACAGCAGGGCCCATTCTTGCGCCCACCAAGAGTAACTGTGAGAGCTTACAGTCTTGTGGCCACACCGTCCACCACCGCCAAAGGCCCAATTTTTCTGCCCTGTTCATCAGGTGCTTGCAATTACAAATCTTGATCTAATAACTCACAGCAGGGCCCATTCTTGCGCCCACCAAGAGTAACTGTGAGAGCTTACAGTCTTGTGGCAACACCGTCCACCACCACCGCCAAAGGCCCAATTTTTCTGCCCTGTTCATCAGGTGCTTGCAATTACAAATCTTGATCTATTAACTCACAGCAGGGCCCATTCCTGTGCCCACCAGTCTTGTGGCTACACCAACATCTAATAGGGCAAATTTCTGCAGAGTATATACGCCAGGCCCCTACTTTCAAACATCCAACTTACAAACGACTCCTACTTGCAAATGGAAAGAGAAAACAGGAAGTGAGAGGAAATCTACCCCTAGGAAGGGAAATTCTATCCTGTTAGATTTAATTTGGGAAAAAGGTATCTCCTCTCTACTGATACTTTATCACCAATCCTTGTTTCAATTAAAACCCCACTTTTTCCAAAAACATTTGTCATTGGGACGGAAAGTGAGGTGACATGTTCTGAACAGATGTGCAAAGACAGCAAATGTTACAGGGGTGATAACCCCTCCCTATGTTCTCCAAAAAGCTTAAAAATAGATTTTTTTGGGATGGAGCTACACTTCATAATGTACCTGTTCAGATTCTACTTAAGAACAAACCTAAAGCCGCAAGTGGTTTTAAATGGCTTCTTTTTTTCCTTTAAAAATGTCATTTTGTGCAAGGACAGTTCTAAACACGGGAAACACATGCCACTTCACAGGCATACTTTAGACACCCCCCAGGTACCATATTTAAAGGAAAATTTCACTTTTTTTTTTTCACTTTATGCATCATTAAAATGACTGCTCCCGAAAAAACGTTAGTTTTTAAAAGTTCTTTTTGCATTGATATATGTCCCCTGGGGCAGGACCTGGGTCCCCAAACCTGTTTTATGACATTAACATGCATATTGGCTGTTGTAATTAGCACTTTTGATTTCGAACGTTCGCGTCCATTATAACGTATAGGGTTCGAAAATTTGCGCGAACTTTCGGTCGGTTCGAAGGTTCTGGTGCGAACCGAACCCGGGGGTGTTCGGCTCATCCCTACACCTCAACACCAGAGTTACAGCACATCACAACTAAGATGGGAAACATTGTGGTTTATTGGCAGCCCATCCAAAATGCACCTCAATGGGCTTGATAGATGTGAAGGGGCCTTAAACTAAGAATTGGGAAGTAAAGAGCATGAAAGATAGAGCGAGAAATAGAGTGGGGGGTAGAGAACTTGAGAGTGGAAGAGAGTGGAGAGAAAGAGAGAGGCATAGAGAACAAGTGAAGGGGTAGCGAAATTAGAGAGCAATGGGGGGGGGGGGGCCACAGTAGAGAGCAAGTAAGCGGGGAGGGAGAAAAAGGGGGGAGAGTAGAGCGTGGGGGCAGAGGGGGGATAGAGCGAAGGAGGTGACAGAAGAGAGCAAGTGGAGGGGGAGGTAGAGAGCAAGGAGAGTAGAAGTAGAAAGCAGGGGGGTAGAGAGCATGAGAGTAGAGAGATGGAGGGCATTAGAGCGCAAGAGAGGATAGATGTAGAAAATAAGAGGGGGGGGGGGGAGTAGAGAGAAAAAGAGGGGAGAGCAAAGAGAGGGGAAGGGGGTGGGGGTAGAAAGTGAGAGGCCGTGGAAAATGGTAAGCACGGCGGAGAGGGGAGTAGAGATCACAGGAGAAGGGGAGGAAAGGGTAAGGGAGGGGGAGAGAGAGAGGCGTAGAAGTCGAAAGAATGGGGGGTAGTAGAGCTCATGGGAAGAGGATGGCAGAGAGCAACAAAGGGGGGGGGGATAAGAGAGACAGAGAAGGGGTAATGGGGAAAGAGACGGGCAATAGAGGGCAAGAGTGGGTGGGAGGTGGATAGAGAAAAAAAATAAAAAAGGAGTACAGAGTGGGGTTGGGGTAGAGTAAATGAGAGCTGACAGTAGAGAGCAAGTGAAGGGTGGGGAGCGGAGAGCAAGGGAGAGTGGAAGTAGAAAGCAGGGGGGGGGAGCATAGGGGGTAGGGAGAAGAGAGATGGGAGGCATTAGAGCGCAAGAGAGCGCAAGAGAGGTAGAAAACAAGAGGGGGGGGGGGGGGGTAGAGAGAAAAAGAGCAGAAAAGATAGGGGTGGGGGGGGGGGGGGTAGAGAGTGAGAGGCAGTGGAAATGGAAAGCATGGCGGAGAGGGGATCACGGGAGAAGGGGGAGAGAGAAAGAAACAAATAAACAGAGGGGGTAATGGGGCAAGAGAGACTGGCAAAAGAGAGCAAGATAAGTGGGAGTTGACAGCATGGGAGGTGGGGTAGGTAAGAAAAGAGGGGAGAGTAGAGCAGGCGAGGGGGCAGTAAGGAGCAAGGGAGGGCGAAAGTAAACAGCATGGGTGGGTGGGGAGCAGAAAACAAGGGGGAGTAGAGAAGCAGAGAGGGTGGCAACCCTAGTTACTATAACAGACAAGCAATGTTCATTTCTTGAGAACAGGCTTAATAGAACTATAGGCAAAACTAAAAAAAATGTATTTAGTAAGGGAGAGTGAAAACCCCCGTCAGATTTTTTTTATTGCTATCAGTGTCCCATTGGGGAGATTTTCCTTCACTTCCTGTCCCATAGCGGCTAGCCAAACAGAAAGTGAGAGGAAATCCCTGCAAATAAAAGGGAATTCCCTTGGGGACCCCCAGGTCACCAGAACTAGTGTGCTCATTGGAAGATGTCCCCTCTATTGCTTCTCGAGTGGCAACCCCAAATTTGCCATTTTTTTTTTTTACTTTTAATGAAAATGGTAAAACGGGACAAATAGAGAGGGTGAGTCTCCTTAATGGGGGCACACTGGAGAGATTTGCCAGCACACCATGGATCGACAGGGTAGAGTCCAAACGGATTTTATTGCATGATCACGACACAAAGCAGTGCAACGTTTCAGAACCACGCTGGGCCCCTTCGTCAGGCATGCGACGATCACATGCCTGATCACATGCCTGACCAAGGGGCCCTGCATTACTCTTTCACTGCTTTGTGTTGGGATCATGCAATAAAATCCGTTTGGTCGTTACCCTGTTGATCCATGGTCGGCTGGCAAATATCTCCATTGTGACTTTCTGAACCAGTTTCCAGCTGGCTGTTGCTGCAGCACCCAAATCTTTTAGAGCTTATCCAAGCACGTGTGCGACAGGAATATGGAATATGACTTAACAGAGTACAGACAGCAATAAAAACTGACAGGGGTTCTAATCCATCTCCACTCTATCCACAACTAGAAAAAAAAAAAAATTTCCTTTAGTTATACTTTAGGAAACACAATTCTCATACTACAAAAGTCAATCCACCACCAATTTATTGCTGGGATGAGAGATCATCATTGCACTAAGCTGTATGCCCACCAACCTGCAGGAAAAATGGTACCACCTTGGGTGTAACACCCACATTCAATTGTATAATTAAATTTATTAAATGGGTTATGAGAAGGCCAGATAAATCTAGAACATGGTAAAAATAAATAAAATGGCGGCTGTATGACGCTAGTCTAGTCTAGGCCAAAGTAACTTCCAACAACTGACATGTTCTACAGGCTCTTGAAAGATTCATCCCATAATTATACAAAGAAAAAAAAAAGGAACTAGAGCCACACTACTGCTATGTCCAAAAAAGTCTGTTGTGTATTCAATGAGTTTATCTCCCACCAGATGGACTATGCCCCTGACACATTTTGAGCTTAGCCATAGCAGAATTAAGTAATTCCTCTATGGCCAAGCCTGTTTATAGGTGAAATGCGTCAGCGTGAAAGAGAACTCATTGTTTGAATTAACAATAGACTTTTTGTATACAGCGGAATTGCAGCTCTACTCATTTTAATCTACATGAAACCCTTTTAAATCTTCAATTCCATATGGAGTCATTCATTTCCTACCAGATAAAGATGCAGAACATATTTCTAAAGCCATGCAAACTTATTAACAAGCTGAAAGAAAAAAAAATAAAAATCAATGATATCCCAAAGTGCATCTTTTAATTGCGGCCGCCATTTTACCCGCGAGGTTGGTGCCTTATCGGAGCCGTTGTGTCCCCGTCCACTTATCTAGTATGGAAAAGACCCCGGAACACCAGCTATCATGGAGTCAGCCGGCCTGCGCATTCTCTCCAATCCGCAGTGCTGGAGGGAGAGGAGTCATTATGTTCCTTTATTGCCTTAATTAACTTGTCACGGGAATATATTGGATCGTTCCACGACGCTTCTTGGTATTCTGCTCCTTTTCTGCTTGTAGTAAAATAAGGATGACGGACAATATAGATAGGAACCCTATAGTTAACATACATTTTATAGAAGGGATTTTTTTTGTAACGGCTGTTGGAATTCTTCCCTACAATAAAATATACCTTTATTTCACCTATAAAGAGGCAGATGGATATTCTTGAGATCCTAAAACTGAAACTCTAGGCAAAGAGAAAAAATTAATATGTGAACTAAAGATGTTCAGTAGACAGAATAACTCTGCTAAACTTAAAGTCTGCACCAAATTTACCCAATTGGACTACATGGCCTAAACCAGGGATCTGCAATTAGCGGACCTCCAGCTGTTGCAGAACTACAAGTCCCATGAGGTATAGCAAGACTCTGACAGCCACAAGCATGACACCCAGAGGCAGAGGCAGAGGCATGATGGGACTTGTAGTTTTGCAACAGCTGGAGGTCCGCTAATTGCATATCCCTGTCTTAAACTTACCATCATATCTACTATAAGGCCAAAAAGTATGTAGATTCCCTTCTGAATTATTGAGCTTAGGTGTTTGCATTCAATGGTTCTACAGTTAAACCTTGCATTACAAGCATAATCCGTTCCAGGAGAATGCTTGTAATCCAAAGCACTCGCATATCAAAGCGAGTTTCCCCATAGAAGTCAATGGAAACGAAGATAATTCATTCCGCATTGACTACTATTGCATGCAATACCACATGTGGCCAGAGGTGTGGGGCACCGGAGAGCCTCGGAAATACTCGGGAAAGGAGTATTTCCGAACGGCTTCGAACCGTTCCCAGTGTCACCGGCGCCCCCGCACCTCTGACCAAATGCGGTACTGCACACCACATTAGCTTGAATTATGCTCGTTTTGCAACACTCGCAAAAAGAGTCAGTATTTAAAAAAAAAAAAAGTTGCTCGTCTTTCAAAACGCTTGTTATTCGCGTTACACGTTAACCAAGGTTCCACGGTATTAATGTTAAAGCGCCAAAAAAAATTTTGTTCACTTTCAACCTTGTGGCAACTGTTTGAACTTTTTCAATTTTCAGGGTTCAAAGCCAGCAACATCAAGACATGGTTTGACCAGTTAGGTATGGAGAAACTCAAGTGACCTGCAAAGAGCCCTGACCTCATCCCTACTAAATGCTTTTGGGATGAATTGGAATGCCGATTCTGAGCCAGGTCTTCCCATCCCATATTACTACTTGACCTCCCGAGCTTGAGGTTGAATGGGCACAACTTCCCATGGAAGCTTGTGGAAAGGCTTCCCATAAGTGTGGAGGATGTTATAGCTGCTAAAGGGATAACAACTCTATTGAAGACCATGGTTTTTGAATGGATTGTCCAATGTAATGCTCTGATGGTGAGGTGCTGCCAACTTTTCGCCATATCGTTTATATATAAAAAAAAATATTTTTGAATAGTGTAGGGAATGGTTGAAAGCTCTATCGGTTTTCTACAGGTTTCTGCGTCCCATTAAGGAAAAGTGAAGTAAGAGAATATCCCATCTTTAGGTCCATTCACACCACTTGTGTTTCATTACTGAACATGCATTGGCTTGTGATATTTCATGTGTTGCATTTAGGCAGCTCATGTATTTTGAATGGACGCCAAACCCCCCATGATGGATATTTTTATGGACATGAAAGTGTCTCCTCTGGAAGATTTCTGCTCACCTCCTGTTCTGGTTACAATTTTGGATATCCCATCACTTTATGTCCCAGGTGAAAGTGGTCAGGCTATCGAGTCAACATGTTTAGGGCCTTTGGGCTGCCTTAGCCCTCTAGCACCACGTGAACAATGCATGACACTATGAAACAAAGGTGAGAAATACTTGGCTGCATTTTTGTTCCTGATTGATGATTGGAGCTCAGGAGGAGGACTAGGGGTGGGCACAGCCCTCCGGAGTCACTTACGAACAGTAGCAGTGGTCTAATCTTAAATGATGCAATGAGCAATGGGAATGTGGCCTGGACAGTCCACACCGAAAGAAGAAGCTTCCCGAAGCAGAAATAGACATTTGACCTTTGCCTACCACTGCACACATTCCCTGACAGACTGGGAACTTGTCCCCACTCTGACATAATGCACCCCAAACACGGGGGGCCAGCATCGTAAATAGATGCTGCCCTGACCCAAGATGCCCGCTGAGGTCATGGGGGCACCAGTGTCCAAGCGAACAGCCGAGTTCCCCACAGTTTCCTTCCCCTCCTGCATCTCCACTATAGTTGAGCGCCATCTACAGTGGGGAGTCCAGACTGCACCTGCCTACACAATAATTATGGTATACCATCTTTAGCCCCAGAAATCTGTCCCTACCATGAAAAGTTTGTGTTTGCCCTCACTCACCCCCTTCCCAAGGCCAAGGGTTTCCCAATCTTTCTCTTTTCAAACTATTGAACCAAGATGGCAAGACATTACACATTTTTAGAAGAAGCCAAAATCAGCTCTATATTTTTCTTTGGAAAGGTCTCCTTTAAAAAGAACACGCTATATACTATGAGTGGCACATTTACAGATAAGATTCTACAGCTAGACAAAAGCCAATATCACCACTTGAAAAGACTTCTATTTTTTTCTTACCGGTGTTCTTGAAATTTCTGCTTCAAGAACAGAAAGGGGGAAAAAAAATTGCACAAATAAAATGGGTCCGATTGGCGCACCTCTCTACACAGCAAAAAAATTTGAACACGTTCCTGCACTATTTGGTCTCTCTGATTCCCATCCCTGTGGGGGACCCTGAAAACAAATTCAGGGAACAAATGTGGAAGGGGGAAGATGTACTATTAAACACCACAGGTGCACTAAGTGGAGATGTCTGCAGGAGCAAAAAATTTTGCACAGAACACAAGAGGAACAATACACGGGAAAATGGCAGCAGCGGCAATCCTCCGTGCAGTTTGCCGTTACGCTATGCCCTCCCCATCCGTAAAAGTTTTTTCTCTCCTTAGATTTCTTTTACTTCCTTAACTGGCCGAGAGCCAAAAGCCTCCCTCCAGATCTCTTGCAAACAGAAATTAGGAACTTGCCAAGCAAACGCGCTATTTTCACTCCGTTCCCCATAATCCTATATAATTTTAGCATATGCTTTATTTCCAAGCTCAACGTGAATCTATTGAACTAATAAAAGGAAAAATGAGGAAAAAATAAAATTTTTAGTAGTTTTCTTTTTTTTCTTTTTGAGTGAACAATGAAAACCAATGTGCGTAGGTTACTCCATGCTACGATTATATTGATTTATGCGCGGGTTTCAACTGCTATGAGGACAGATGCAGAAATATCAAACTTATTTTCTTGCTAGCCCATTTTTGCCTGTTATTGATACACTTCAAACACTTTCAAAGCCAAGATTTTAGCTCTACGGGGCCCCAGCTCTGCTTTGTAAAACTCATGAACTTTCTGAATGCCCTTTGTATATGAGAGAGGAAAGCCATACACCAGTAGCGGTTAACTTTCTTAAAATGTAGGCCTCAAGTGCCATTTGGCCCCAATGTACCATGAATATTCAGTCCCAGAGGCAGCAGACACACAATAGGATATGGCCAAAGACTATGGGTATAATACAAGAGATGGTCAGAGACTGCCGACATAATACAAGAGATTGTCTGAAGCTGCAGACATGATACAAGAGAAGGTCTGAAGCCACAAAGATGATACAAGAGATGGTCTGAAGCAGTAGGCATGACACAAGACATGATCTGAAGCAGTATACATAATACAAGAGATAGTCAGATACTGCGGACATGATACAAGAGATGGCCAGAGACTGCATGATATTATACATGGTCTAAAGCAGTAGACATGATACAAGAGATGGTCTGGAGCTGTAGACATGATACAAGACATGGTCAGAGACTGCAGACATGATACAGGAGATGGTCAGAGATTGCAGACATGATACAGGAGATGGTCTGAAGCTGTAGATAAGCAGCTGATCGAATGCTGTTTTTTCCAGCATGACCGTTCGACAGAAGTTTGTCTAATGCCGCGTACACACGAAGGGACCATCCCGCGGGATTATCCTCTGGACTCAAGTCCAGCGGACAATCCCCTCGTGTGTGGGCGTCGGCGGACTTTTTGGTGCCAAAGTCCGGCGGACCAAAGTTTTAAGTTTTGTTTTAAAACTATCCGCTGGACTTGGCAGTCCGGCGGACAATCCCGCTGTTAGTAGGCTAGTCCGACGGACTTTTTAAATGAACGGACTTGCCGCTCGTCGGCAAGTCCGTTCATTTAGCACGTGACTTCAGGTTACGTAGCTAGCGTAGGCAGTAAATGCCGCCGCGCTAGCTCCGTCACCTGGCATGGATTTAAAGGGACTCCCCACGTCGAAAAACGGCGTAGGGGGTTCCCCCCAAATCCATGTCAGACCCTTATCCGAGCACGCAGCCTGGCCGGCCAGGAAAGGGGTGGGGACGAACGAGCGCCCCCCCCCCCCTCCTGAGCCGTACCAGGCCGCCCCCTGTGATGTCACAGTCCCAGCATCCCCTTTCCCCAGGGCACCCGCCATGTTGAGGGCACGCGGCCTGGTATGGCTCAGGAGGGGGGGGGGGTGCTCGTTCGTCCCCACCCCTTTCCTGGCCGGCCGGGCTGCGTGCTCGGATAAGGGTCTGAGATGGATTTAGGGGGAACCCCCACGTCGTTTTTCGGCGTGGGGATTCCCTTTAAATCCATGCCAGGTTACGGAGCTAGCGCGGCGGCATTTACTGCCTACGCTAGCTACGTACCTGAAGTTACGTTCGAAATGAACGGACTGCTCCGTGTGTGGGCAAGTCCGTTCATTTTCAAAAGTCCCGCGGACTTTGGCCAGCGGATAGTCCGCCAGAGAAGTCCACGCGTGTGTGGGCAAGTCCACACGCTCGGAAAGTCCGGCGGACCCAGCTGGAAAGTCCGGCGGATTGTCCGCTGGACTAAGTCCGCCGGCAAAAGTCCGCACGTGTGTACGCGGCATTAGGATTGGCTTCGGTTGAAAAGACAGGGCTACACACGATCAAAATGTTGCCAGTTCAGCATGAACCAGACAAATTTTGATAGGTGTATACCAAGCTTAATTTTTGCTTATCTTCCCTAAACAGTGATTAGGTGAGGGTAACGTCAAACTCCTTCCAACTAGATCCCAGGGAATACAAAGTAGCCCAAATCTCGTGAGAAGATGCTCTTACAATGGACTGGCGTGTTTTGTTTCCCCAAGGTTTGGGGTACTCACTGTCTACAGGATGAATAGTGATTTCACGCCCAGCAATGTGGAAGACGAGCATAAGATATACATCTAACTTTTTTTCTTTACTGGTTCCTTTTGGACATAATGTGGAGCTAGTGATTTTTAGAGGGGGAGGGGGCCTGGATATTATTAAAAAGACCTTGCATTATACAGCATTGTCCACATTAAGTTTAATCAGTGGTGGGACCATCAAGGTTGCAAAGGTCGCACAGGCCCTGGCATTCCAACACCACGGGGGGGGCCTCAAGACAGCAGGAAGGGGGCTGCTGCAAAACACGTGTAAGGGTCCCACCATGGGTCCGTAAGGTATGGTTCATGCTGCTGTGACCCTAAAGTTGTGCGACTTGCTTGCAACTTTTTTGATTTAACAACCTATCATGGACAGCAACGGGGTCCAACATGCCAATTTGAGGGATCCAGCCATAGCCTTCCAGGCCTGCAGCCTGGGGAGGGAACAGTTTCAGTGCCAAGTCCCAAAGAAAATAGGAAGGTGGCTGTTCAAGGCGAGCACCTTCGAAAAGTTTGCTCAGTCCATTGCTGGTCTCGCCTTAAAGACACAATGAGCATGCGTGAGGGGCTGAAGTCATTTGAGTGGAGAAAATACTTTTTTGCTATTTTGGAGTATCTTGATATCCCTAACCCTTTCTTCCTTGGGCACTGAGACAAAAAAGTCATCAAGAAAAGATTGACAGCAGATGTTGGTCATTTGGTTGGTGCCCATGGGTCCGTTGGTGTTTCCAGGCACCTGTAGGCCATGTCACCAAAAGAAATGCTAGTAGGGGCCATAAAATCCAGGGACTTCTTAGGGGACCATCGCTAGACTAGATTTAAGAATGAGAACTTTTTATTACATAAGGCATGAAATTTGGACAAGCACGCTTTTTTGCTGCTTGGCCAAAAAAAAAGACACAAACCACAAGAACACAAAGTGTTTAATAAAGACATTTAATTTCCCCAGGAACGCGGTCAGATGGGCCCCGGTGTAGACAGTGTTAAAGGCCACAATGACAGTCACTAATGACATGACAGAAAACTGTAACCTTCCTGCCCAAAGGTGATTATTACGTTCCTGTCAGGCCGCTGATAGCTCCATAAGTCACTTGAGCGGGTGGCGTGAGTGGCAGCAGCGGGAGTCTGTCCCCTGCTCGCCAAAATATCCTATTTATCCCACTCACAAGAAAGAATTCTGACATTTTCATTATTTATTCGAGGGGCCGGGGGAGCTGCGCCAGAGAAGGTGGACATCTTGACGCTGCGGGATACGGAAGGTGCCGGACTGTCCCTGAGGGAGTCATATCTTACTGCGAAATGATACCCGATATTTGTGACAAATATGGAAAACACAGACAGGCTCCTGGCAGGTCCATAATTCTCCAGGCTGCCATAAAATCATAGAAACTACCATACGGAGGGTATAGGAGACATAAATCTGACAGCGCACGGCGGCCGCAACACAAAATGCAGCTGAACATGGAAGTTCCGAAGGAAGTCTAAAACTTTGTAAGCTTAGCCTTGTGTAAAAGTGCAACACAGCTCGTTATTCATTAAGGCTGAAAGCCAGACACAAATTAAAGTGGAACTTCATTCAAAAAGTGAAGTACTGCTCCCTCCCCCCCCCTCCCCCAGCCAATAACTGAATTTTGGGTGGAAGAAAGAAACAAGTATCTTTTTTTGTCGATACCCACTACCTCTTTCTCAGTCCTAGCTTAGGTTGCCCCTTACCTTGTCCCATCTACCCCCCCCCCCCCCCGCCCCCATAGCCTCCTGGGACACATCATAAGTCCAGGATCAGTCTCCATGCACCGTGTAATCTTGTGCATGCTGGCTGTGGCTTATAAGGAAGTCACATCCAGCTCCCAAATCCAAGATGGCGGCTGGTGCTCAAAATTTTTGGGGGGGGGTGCATACAAACTGAAAAATACTGAACCCCCTCCCCCCCATCAATTGCAGCCTCAATGTGCCCAGTATATGCAGCCACGTGTGCCCAGTATATGCAGCCACGTGTGCCCAGTATATGCAGCCACGTGTGCCCATCAACTGCAGCCGCTCGTGGCTCTGGCAGCACCCCCAATACGTCGCCCCCGCGCGCGGCTCTGACAGACGGACTCCCTGGCACTTACCGGCAGGCAGCAGCTCCTCATAGTGCACCAGAGCGGCGGCAACCTCCGCTCCAGCGTGTGTCTCCTCCGCTCCTCTTCCTAAGCACCAGGCATCCATTAGGGTGGCATGGCACTTTGGCCAATCAGGAAACAGGTCTGACACCATGCCTCCTGATTAGCGGGGAGGAAGGTTAGTGTCAAAATAGCAAAAATGTATTCGCTATTGTCACACAATTGGGTGGGATCAGGGCGCACTCTGCGCCCCGTGCCTATCCCATTTTGAAGCCTATTCAAGCCTCTGGCACTAATCAGGTGCTTCAAAAAGTACCACCCCCTCCCGCCACCCGCCATAGGTATCCATGTGTCCGGCGTCCTGAAAGGGGCCAGGCGCATGGATGGGCGGGGGGGGGCGGCGCCTTTGCACCCACAGTGCATGGGTCGCCAGTGGTAGCTCGTATTTGTTTGTAGCTGCTGACTTAAAGTGGTACCCCCCCCCCCCCAATAGTTTCCTGAGCCTCATCATGATCCAGCGATGTGCACAGAAGCCTCAACTCCCTGGGGATTCTCCCTCCTCATTGGCTGGGACAGCAGCAGGAGCCATTGGCTCCTACTGCTGTCAATCACAGCCAGTGAGCCAATGAGGGGAGAGCCGAGGCAGGGCCGAGCCCCGTCTGTGTGTGAATGGACAAGCAGAGCAGCGGCTCAAGAGTGAGCCTGCTTGGGTGCCCTTATTGCAAGCTGCTTGCTCTAGGGGCATTCGGCAGGAGGAAGGGGTCAGGAGAAGAGGAGGATCGAGGCTCCTCTGTGCAAAACAACTGCACAGAGCAGGGAAGTATAACAGGTTTGTTATTTTTAGGCTCGGTTCACACTTATGCAGTTTGTTTTTGATAGTTTCCGTAGTGCTTTTTGCTGTGCGTTTTGCAATTTTGCAGTGATTTACGTTTTGCATTCTTTATGCTTTGGTCAATTTGTTGTTAAGCAGATTAAAAAAAAATGCAAATTGCAGCAAAATCATTGCAAAACGCACTACATGCTTTTCTGCAGCTTCTGCATTGAAGTCTGTTGAACCCAAAAAAATGCACCGTTTGGCCACTTCCCAACTTTCGGCCCAATTTGGACATTTTCACTTAGGGGTGTACTCACTTTTGTTGCCAGCGGTTTAGACATTAAAGGGGTTGTAAAGGTTCGCTTTTTTTCACGTTGATGGATCCTATGCATTAAGGTGAAAAAACATCTGACCATACCGGCCCCCCCACCCCCCCCCCCGTTTTACTTACCTGAAACCCGTTCACCTGCTGCGCTCGCCCCCGATGTCCTCTTCGCTGCTCAGCCTGGCCGTTGATTGGCTAGAGTGGATGGATTGAAAGCAGCGCAGCCATTGGCTCGTGCTGCTTTCAATCACATCCAATGACACGGTGCGCCAGGGGGCGGGGCCGAGTGATACAGTGAGCGGCTATAGCTGCCGGCTGTATCACGGAAGCACGCCTGCAAGAACTAACCACCATGCAAGAGAGCTCGCATGAAAGTGCTTAGTTCTTGCGGGGAGGAGCTGAGACAGTCTCAGAGGGACCCCAGTAGACCAGGTTTGGGGCCACACTTGTTTAATAATAAAAGTAAAAAGAACAAACGTAGTCAAAACATAGCCAAAGTTCAGTAACCGAACAGTCAGCCAAGCCAGAAGTCGGGGATCAATGTAGTGGAACAGCAAGCAGGATCTTGAGCCAGAAGGGATGTCAGCAAAGCAAGTCTTGAACAGGATCACAGGAGATCGTTTCTGTGATGAGACCAAGGCGAAGGCAGAGCTTCTCTGGACTGGATGGCTTAAGTAGGCAGGACTGACGGGCAGGATATCAACAGCTGAGTAACTGTGGAGCGATAGGAGCTGGCAATTAGCTGACAGCTGAGCGGCCAGCTAAGAGAAGGAAGGGCTGAGCCCAGCCCTGACAGAAATAATCTCATCTCTGTGCTGCTTCTACTTTCACTGTCCAATCACAGTCTGGGGGCGAGTCCAGGACAACCTGTGCTTAGAGGAAGTTAGTTGAATGAAGCTGGCTGTCAAGAGTGAGGGCCCCTAGTGTCAGAAAAAAAGTACTGCAGGAGGAAAATCCCCAGAACGGAGGTGAATATTGCAGCAAAATGTTATTTTTCTTGATGAGCTACTTATTTTGTCTGGACTTCTGCAGATTAATGAACGTAGGGTGACACATTGACGAATGAAAACATTTTGGCTGCTTTCCTTGATACACAGTGCACATGGCTGTCTGCTTTGCTACATAAGCCTAGCTGAGTGAGCCCAGCGATAAGGACGGGTCTGAGGAAATTTAGGATTTTTGCGGAGTAGATGAAACAGCTGGAAAATGTAATTACAGCTCGACTGACAGACTGATTCAGCACCCAGCCAGTCTAAACCTGAAAGTCACCGTGTTTTGAAAGTGCCAGGGTGGCACAACAAAGGGAAGCCGAGCATGCCGTCCCCTCTTCATGTGTCAGCCCGCTACAGCAGAGGCGCTTTGATATTTTAAACAGGAGGGAGTAATATTTCATCTCGCAGCTCGCAGAACAGAGCGCGGAGAGTTTTAGACATTCCGAGGACGGCACAGATTAAACGCGCCAGCCGCACTGATGAAATATTCACCAACTGCTCAGAGACCGGACGGGGGCGACTCTCCGGCGTGTCTCCTCTATAGGGGCGCTGCCCAATCCCAGAGTATCAAGAGGAGGGAGGATGTGCAGATTCATGATCAGGGCGATTTATGTTCTTTTATTAAAAAAGATTTTGTTTATGGAAGATTGATTATTTTTATTTTTTTTGGCAAAGAGCAAAAATTTACGCCAATTCCCTGCAAGAAGACAAGAAACGGTCATCGACTATATTATAACATAATGAAATCTGGCAGGTGATATAAGCGCCAAGCTTTGGTCGGAGGTTGCTATTGGGTGCTCAGGTTCCCAGCGCTGTTAAAAAGGAGAGCGAGTCACATGATCCCCATACCTAAAAGTACTAGAGTAGTTTTTTAATTACAGGTACTTATATAGTTTATAATTTACGCAGCGCTTCACATATTGCACATTCACATTAGTCCCTGCCAGGGCCGTTTTTTCCACTGGGCATGCTGGGCAGTTGCCCGGGGGCCCCACTTGTCTGGAGGGCCCCATCCAGGGCTGATCCTCAGCACTGCAATCTGCTGCTTAAATTGACTGACTGCACTGGTTGCTCACTTTGCCGGCCGGAATCTAGCTAGCAACCAGTGACGTTAATCAGAGGCCACCCCAACATTCATAGCGCACCGCGGCTGCCCCAGTGGCTAGTGAACAGGCTCCGCCCACCTCTGCCATGTTCTTCAGACAGCATGGAGAGGGAGCGGAAAGACGGTCCTTTATAGCTGGCGCTGCCTTGCTGCTGTGAGTGACACACTCACTGTACTGCACCAGGCCGGCGGCCTCAAGTAAGTCCAACAATGTCTACTTAAGTAAGTTCAAGTTATGCATCAAACACAGCCACTGTCCGTGCCCCTCAAAAGCTGCCACTGTGCCCATCAAATAGCCACTGTGCCCATCAAACGCTGCCACTGTGCCCATCAAATAGCCACTGTGCCCATCAAAAGCTCCCACTGTGCCCATTAAACGCAGCCACTATGCCCATCAAACGCTGCCACTGTGCCCAAACGCTGCCACTGTGCCCAAACGCTGCCACTGTGCCCATCAAACTCGTGTTATATTGTCCAAACGTGGGGTGTTAATGTTTAAACACTGATTTTGTTGGAATTACCAATAAATATAGCCTTATTGATAATTTGCATTTTTATTCTCGTGCGTGATTGTGTAGACCGGGCCCCAGTGCACTGTATTGCCCGGTGGCCTATAATGCTCTTAAGATGGCCCTTGTCCCTGCTTACTCCCTAACTCACTTTCAGTAATACACTATATTACCAAAAGTATTGGGACACCTGCCTCTACACGCACATGAACTTTAAAGTGTAAGTAAACCCTCCTATCGTTTTCAAAGGAAGCTGCCATATTGGCCTCTGTTTAATCTACAACTATCATGATGCTGCACTAGGGAGCATACCTCCAGAGGTCTAGTGGAGTCCATGCCTCGTTGGGTCAGGGCTGTTTTAGGAGCGAATGGGGACCTACTCAATACCTCAGGAATTTGTGAGGCTCAGATTTTGGCTGAAATCCTTGCAGGATTACTACCAGAAATAAGAACAACCTCTAATGCAGTACATAGTCTTTGCCCTGGTCCGCAGAATTACAAAGATTTGTGCAACTGTTTGTGAACGGAACCCATTCGCTCATCCCTACCTCCAGCCCGAAGACTGTGCACCTTGTTACCCGGATAGATTTATAGAACCTGCAGCGTGGGGAAGGTGGAGGAACCTGCCTGCAGCCCACAACCTAGCACAGGCCAAATATATATATATTTTTTTAAATGACATCATCTGAGTAATCGAGCACCAGCCTCACTCTCCTCGGCATCTAAATATTCAGCGTTTCATTGGAAAATCCGCCACCGATCGGAATCCGCTTAGCCAGATGTTTGCAGAGCGGACACGGGGAGGCTTTCCATCGGCGCTGATAACAATAGACAAGGTGTAAAATTGTTACACGAGCCCGAGGACCTGGACGTGGGCCCCAGAGCTGTGCACGTCGCGTCGGCTCATGCCATCCATCTTTCTTGGCTGTACATTTATTATCATCTCTGTCAGGTTCCTCGCAGTAAGTGAAGCCCAAAAATGTTTATCCTGAGGGTGCCATGACAGGCAGCAGGAGTGGAGCCATCTTGTACTGATGTCTGATGACATCCTGCTACATATACATGTCACCCCGGCCACTGATACACTCTGCCGAGTGACGCGTCATTTGTCTGCAGTCTTCCGATACAAAATCCATCTTCTACATAGGAGGAGACAGGAGATAACGGTGACATGGGGGTCCCGATCCTCCCTCCCCGGACCTGCTGCCTCCCCACCCCCCCAGGCATCTTCTCATTATCCTAGGGGCCTGAGCCTACAACATCCTACCCGAGACTAGACCACAATTAGAATGAGAAATAGACATTTACATAATACCGGGCGCTAGATGGCGTTAAAGTGAACCTGACTTCTGTCAATAGAGTGCAAGTTCATTTTAAAGTGGAACTACGCTATTAATTCCTTTTTTTATATTCAAAACAAACTCCCGATCCATGTCTTCATGTTTTGCTGAGAAATTACCTTGAAACCCCCCCCCCCCCCCAGCATTTCTGCCCATCTTGAGTAAGGCTGAATGATTCACGTGCCATTTACTTCCAGGAATCCACCTGCCCATAGCTCAGGCATGCATGCAAGAGACTGCGCTTAGCTGGGAAAGCCCCTCCTCCTCTCCTGAAGACTCCTGGGATGTATGACATCATTTTGGCCTAGGTCAAAAACCAGAAAGTAACTGAAGAAATGTAAAAAAGAAACCAACTAATTAACCACTTAAGCCCCGGACCAATTTGCAGGCCCCTTTTTGCGATTCGGCACTGCGTCGCTTTAACTGACAATTGCGCGGTCGTGCGACGTGGCTCCGAAACAAAATTGGCGTCCTTTTTTCCCCACAAATAGAGCTTCTATTTTGGTGGTATTTGATCACCTCTGGTTTTTATTTTTTGCGCTATAAAACAAAAATAGAGTAACAATTTAAAAAAAAAATGCAATATTTTTTACTTTTTGCTATAATAAATATCCCCAAAAAATATACAAAAAATATATTTTTTTCCTCAGTTTAGGCCGATACGTATTCTTCTAAAAAAATTAATCGTAATAAAGCGTTTATTGATTGGTTTGCGCAAAAGTTATAGCGTCTACAAATTAGGGGATAGTTTTATGGCATTTTTATTAATAATTTTTTTTTTTTACTAGTAATGGCGGCGATCAGCTATTTGTATTGTGACTGCGACATTATGGCGGACACGTCGGACAATTTTGACACATTTTTGGGACCATTGTCATTAATAAGGATGAGCTCAGGAGTGTTCGAATGGTCCACGTGCAAAGCCCGCCGGGAAGTCGGCGTAGCGCTGCGCTAATCACAGGCAGTGAGACATTGCCCCGATGCGCGGCTGCAGAGATCGGGCAATGTCTCACTGCCTGTGATTAGCGCATTGCTGCGCCGACTTCCTGGCGGGCTCTGCACGTGGACCATTCGAACACGCCTGAGCTCATCCTTAGTCATTAATACAGCAATCAGTGCGATTAAAAATGCATTGATTACTGTAAAAATGTCACTGGCAGTGAAGGAGTTTACCACTAGGGGGCAGTGTAGGGGTTAAGTGTGACCTGTGTGTTTTTTTTTACTGTGGGGGGGGCGTGGCTTGGCGTGTGACATCACTGATGGTCTTTCCCTATGACAGGGAACAGACGATCAGTGACAGTGTCACTAGGGGAGAGGTTTGTTTACACAGACCTCTCCCTGTTCTTCAGCTCTGTGACCCGATCCAGGGATACCGGCGGCGATCGGGTCCCACGGTCACGGAGCTCAGGACCGGGTCGCGCGCGACCCACGGCTGGGCTCTTAAAGAGCAATGTACCTGTACGTTGATGTGCCCAGCCGTGCCATTCTGCCGACGTAAATGTGCAGGAGGCGGTCCTTAAGTGGTTAAGTAAATATGATATACCTTCTTATCTATTTAGCGGTGACAATTTACACATCGCTTTAACTAGTTGCCGCCTGCCCGGCCGTCAAAATAAGGCAGGGTGGTGCTACTCTCGTTCTGGGATGTTGTCACATGACGATATCCTCCCCTCCTCTTAGGCGTCCACTTGGATTGCCTGACCTTTCAGCCAATCGGGAAACAGGTAACAGACCAGCGCTTCCCGATTGACGGTGAGGTGGTTCAGTGATAAGTGAATATTCGTTTGCTTTTCTAACACACCTGGGTGGGTGCCGAGCACAATGCTCTGCGCTCCGGGTACACCCTGTTTTAAAGCCTATTAGAGCCCCAGGTGCTTCAAAAAAACACCCCTGCCACTGTAATTCAGGCGCCCGGTGTCCTAAAAGGGGCTAGACGCCTGATTAGGGGATGGCCGCGGGGGCTGTGGTTAGATTCATGCTATGCATGAATCTATCCATTAACCAAATAGTGGGGGAGGGGGTGGGTGGCGTGGATAGAGAGGGCGAGACAGGAGCTTCCCTTTAAGCAATTTTGACCCTCCATGCTCAGCTTTGATTTGCTGAGGAGGAACCGCACACAGGACCAATAATGAAAGCCTCTCTGTGTGCTGAATCCAGAACACCATAGAAAATAAATGCCTCCAACAAAACACAGCAGAAGATTTTCAGATCGTCTAATGTGGCCATTCTTCTGGTTATGAACCGTTCTTAGTCGAATTTTCTCCAATAATTCTGAGAATGTGTTTTGCAATTTTTATATTTTTTAGGTTTCAGTTTAAATCTGTTTTGGAAACATTATGACACTGAGAACAGATTTACCGTCTGCTGCCTTTCTGAACATCAAAGCAAAATCTTTCCCAAAATATTACAACTTACTATGTACTTGCTTATGCATATGCCATTCGCTGGAGTCCACCGCTACTGTGAAAAAGAAGCTGCCGCTGCCAACTGAGCCATTAAATTATCATGGAGGCTGCCTCTGTAGTTGTAATGCACAATGCGATATTAGCCTAAGGCCTCACGGAGCTTAAAAAAAAAACAAAAAAACTGCTTTTACAGACATTTGGCATTTTTCGATTTCTGCCTGTAAACACATCTCTATGTTAGCGTGTTCATGCACACATAGGCACTTACAGACGTGTTACAATAGAAGCTTTTACAGGCAGTGTTCTGCCTCTAGCGGGATATCTACAAGTTGTTTTGTCTTCAATATCAGATTTGACCACAAGATGGAGCCGGTGGTAAATTTACTGTTTTTGTAAAAGCTTTTCACCTTTAACAAAAGTTCCCATTATTCTTCAGTCTAAAGTGATACTAAAGTCTGTTATTTTTAGAGAAAAAAAATAAACAAACGTGTTATACTTACCTGCTCTGTGCAGTGGTTTTGCACAAAGCAGGCCAGATCCTCCTCTTCTCAGGTCTCTCGCCGGTGTACTATCATTTGCCGTCCCCCATCACAAAGTGTCCGCTGTGTACTGGGCATGCGCAGTACACAGGACACCCATATTCCGAAAATTGCCGAAGATGAACGGCGCCTGCGCCGTGAGTCCACTTTCAAGCCCCACCATCCAAGTGGACATAGAGGTAGAATATAAAAGAGCCGAGCGCAGCGAGTCCCTGCCCGAAGCGCGGCGAGCGAAGCAAGCCCGCGATGGGCCCTCTAAGTTTGTGTACCCCTATGTCCGCTTGGATGGTGGGGCTTACACGTCGACTCACGGCGCAGGCGCCGTTCATCTTCCGAGAATTTCCGAAAATCTTTACGCTCTGTACTGCGCATGCAGTCCTAATATTTTTTTAAAACACTTCTAAACACAAACCCTGCAAAACGCCCCTAAACGCAGCATGTAAACGCGGCAAAACGGACGTTGTAAACCTTGGTTACTATCTGTCAAGTTAAATCGTTCAGGAGAGGTTGTAAAAACGTCCCGTGTACATGAAGCCTTAACGTTTTTTGGTAATTTCTAGGCAAAAATGCAAATTTCAACATATGTGAAAAAAAAATTGTGTAGTGGAGTTTTTAAAAAAACTGGCACATTTTTGGTTTTAAATTCCACTAGTTGTGGAAAAATTTACAAAAGATTTGGGAACAGGAATGTTTACCAAATCCTGTAGAACAGAATTTATTTAAAAAAAATTATGTTGTGTCGAGCAGAGACTGTAAATCAGCGATTTCTCTTCAGCGCTTGGCAGAGTTCTTTCAGCTTTATCACATATCAATAAAGATAAGGATATTTTGAATGGGCCATTCTCAGGATGAAGAGACTCTGAGAGACCCGGTGTCAGGCCATATTTGACCAGCCATAATCTCACCAAAATGTTGCACTGAGGCTTGTTAGGGCCAAACTCAAAGCCGCCTCTCGAAATTCCTCCTAAAAGCCGAGCTCCGTCTCATTTCTCCTGACACTGCGGGTGATGCGATTCCTCCCCGCCAAGCTTACCGATCTGACCCTGGAGCTTCAGAGCTGCCATTTTCTGTGAACCTCGAAGATTGCTGTCTCTTTCCGAGTTTCCGCCTCAATGAACCGCAAACCGCTGGAGCCCGGCAGGAAGACAGGAGAAGAGCTTGGCCTTCCAATGAATGGAAGAAGGAGGGGTGTTGGGAGACGCAGAGGGGTCAGCGCTGTGTTAACCCTGCCACACTTCACTCTAATATAGAGCTGCCACATTTTCGGAGCCCAGGCTGGAGATGGCAAAAGGAAATTTACATAAAACCCCATTTAGACAAGGTTGGCAGTAGGGCTTAATAATAAGCGACTCGCACAACTTTTTTTTTGATGTAATATGCAAATCCGGGAAAAAGAGAAGCTCCAGCAGGCAATAGCAAGAACCCGAGGGCAGACAACGCTAAAGAAAATTTTGCCAAAGTTGCACAGAGAGTTTGTCGTGTGTGTGGGCAGCTTTAGCCCTTCACCCAGCTGCCTGCCTACTCCTGTTATGGAGCCCGAAGGCAGGTCACCCAGGCTAACTCAAGGCGTGGAGTCTAAGTGCAAGTTGGTTTTCACCAGAGCTCCTTATGGTGAAGATGGGCCTGGAACCATAATAGTCCTGGTTTTCTTTGCTGCAAACTGGCACCAGGTCGCGGACCTCAGGATCACTTGACCAAGGGGGTGGCTAAAAATGGAAAGGCTACAGTGCAAGGACTGTTCACAGGACCACAGACAAAAGAGTGGTCAGGTCAGGCAGAGATATTGGCAGGACACATGTAAAGAACTAGTGGCGTGCAGGTAGAGGTTGAGGCAGGCGCCATACGAGAAAGCAGTCAGATCCAGACAGGGGGGGGGTCGAGGCAGACTTTTGGCAAGGGAGTAGTCAAGTCAATTCAGATCAGCAACAGACAGGCAACTAGCAGACAAGTATTACAGTGCTTTAGGTTTGAGGTAGCTAGCCATAAGACACAGCACCAGCCACATCAAAAGCTTATGCCCAAATACCCTTCTGGACCGAGGACAAGTCTAGTGTTGTTTCAAGGAACTCTGGAGCTCTTGGAAGTAGTGGAGGGCCTAGAAATCCTGAAAAACCTATTAGGAATCCTGTCAATGGAGGTCTTTGGAATCCTGGAAATTTTGAAAGACCGGGCAGGGATCCTGTGAATAATGGAGGTTCTGAGAATCCTAGAAATCCTGAAAGAACCTGTAGGGTTAATGTGAATACAGGAGATCCTAGGAATCCTGGAAACCCTAGAAGACCCAACAGGGATCCTGTGAGTACTGTAAACAACCCCCCCCCCCCCCCCCCCCCCCCCCCCCCCCCCACCCCCCCCCCCCCCCCCAACCTCAACTCACAGTGTCACTGTGAAAGAGGATGTTAGACGTAAAGGACCAGTGGTGGACATAGTCAACAAAGGGCCCCTATAAAATAATTTTTTTTGGGTCCTGTGATGGAGAAAGGGGCTAAGGAGCAGAGCCAAGACAATAGATTCATACACAAAACCTTTCATCAAACACAGAAACGTGATTAACGATAAACTCACCTATATACTTCCTAATAACAACACCAAGAAATTTAATACGGTGCGGGACCCGTGGATCGATTATATATCGACTCCGTAGGGAACTCCAGGTTGACCCTCTCCTCCTTTATCTCCCCCCCCCTTTTTTTTTTCTCTTCTCTCTTTTTCTCTCTCTCTTTCCTACTTTCTTTTTCTTCTGGTACTTATATGTACAATACAGATGATCGCCTATGGGGCCTCACACAGTAGTGAGCCCCGGGATAATCTCAGGGTTCGCTACCAGACTTCCCTGTTATTCCGGGTCTCTACTATCCACCATACATGGTGGAGTTCCGGATCATGGGGGGGGAAGTATTATTCAATCCCATTGGTACTTGGATACATATCGCACACATTGTGTTCTACTGTAATGGTAGGGGACAGATATGTATAATGGACTATATTTTCTGTACTACTGTATTGCTATGTTGACAATCTGAGACATCAACTTTGTCTTATCGATGTGTCTGTTCATTTTTGAAACTTGATTCTTTTTCAATGAAAATATTGAAATACAAAAACACAGAAACGTCCCATCAGGAACTGTACCACATCATGTAAAAGTAGAAAGAGGCAATGTCTACAGCCATAAGAGCACACTCGGGGCTCTCCTGGTAATTGACCACATACAGAGTCCCAGTCCCGCAGGCAGTACATGTAAAGGCTAGTAAAGCAAGAGGCAAGCATGTGGGGAGATGCAGCTGCAGTAAACCCTCCAGTTGCAAAGAACAGAACATGTATTACTGTTAAAGTTCAGCAATTCACAACAAGCCCAGCGTGAAGGCGCCTGACCGGGAACACTCACAGAATACAACAGTGATGTGTAGCAGAGCAGGTCTCAGGTGTGCCCACAGCATCTGTCTTGAGGGGTGGAACGTGGCCCAAATGGGGAGGGGTCCATGAAGGATGGCGTGTCCCTATTCTTTCTCTATATGTCTAGAACCTCTCCCGGCCACTATGCACTGTCCATTTCAGATGGGTGACCTGTCCCCACACGAATTGTGGGCCAAGCCTAGGAGCCAGGGCCTTAACTAGGCTCTGCCTGACCCAAGATGGCTGCCAGAGTCACATGGGGTGGCAGCATCCAACCTATAGCTTCCCCAGTGACCCAGGAAACTACAGAGGAACCAAGTTTCTCTCGACTTAACTTCTCACTGCAATGGTGCTGTGCTCGAACGCCACCTACAGTGGAGAAAATAGACTGCACCTGCCTACAAGCAGGGCTTCCAATAAGACCTCCAGTGGGGTATTAACTATATATCTTAGTAGATCTGGGTGCAATGCAGATCTACGGTAGGGACGACACCTATAGCTCCCAACTGTCCCCGATTTTGAGGGACTGTCCCCAATTTGGAGCAATGTCCCTCTTTTCCCCTCATTTGTCCCTCATTTTGGTCTGATCTATATAGTTGTATATAAAATGCACTTTTTATCATTCATAAAGTGTTTCCCAGTGCTAAACTGTTCAACCAAATTCGAAATTGCTGCATTTGTACATTTTAAAAGCCAATATAAAGGAATAGTAGTAGTAAAAAAATAAAAAAAGCCCTGTGGATTTAATTAACTTTTTTGGGGTTAAATCTCCTTTAAGGGGGTGTGGCAAGGGGCGTGTCCTATGCCTACATATGTTTGCTAGTAGGTGTCCCTCATTCCCATCTCAAAATGTTGGGAGGTATGGACACCCAAAGGCAGATGGAAAGTTGAATGATTTGCTCCAGTCTGTTTTTGGAATACCTCAACTCTAGGCGATTAGGGTGTGCGATTAGGGTGTGCCCAGGCACACCTGGCACACCCCCATTTAATTAGGGGAGCATAATGAAGAACGATTCTCCCCTACCCTAGTAGCAAGCAGTGTCCAATTCTACACGGCAGCAGGGATGTACCAGCACCTGCCTGACTCACATTTGGTGTAAATGGGCCCCCTAAATCCCAGAGGGCCCTTGTGCAATTGCAGTGTCTACATAAATGATGCATCCAACCCTTTGACTGACAGCTCAGTTCTGTGCTGCCGTGTGGTTGGGGCTCCTTCTTCTGCCTGCCTGGGTCTTCCTTTCCGTTTTAGCTAACCAACTACTATTGAAAAAAATAAAAAATCAACACTACTAGATATCAGATACCTTGCAGGTAACAATGTCACCTGAGACACAACACAACTTACGAGACGAAGTCATAAAACATAAGCATTTGGCTCATCAATGTAATATTCTGATATCGCGGAAAGCCACGTCTTCGTTCTGCAACACTTCTCATCCAGACACAAGTGTTAGTCACATTTGCAGTTATTTCACTGCGCATAATAAACACATTTTAACACTTTAGGATTATTACAGCTTTATGATTCTGCTTGCAGCAATTTTCTTCACTTTGCTTACACAGCCAGAAGATATGAATTGTTATTGTGTTTTAAAGAAGAGAGGTAATAAAATGTTCCTGTACTTTTCTCATTAAGTCTGTGTAAAGTCAGAGTTTGGACCTGATGGGGTTGCGGGCTTATAGGGTTTTGATTTCTTCCACTGGCATAAGAACATGGGCAGTTGGGGCAGTGCCAAGACAAGGCCATCCAGAGCCCAGGGCAAACATGCCAAACTGCACCCCCCCCCCAAGATGTATGATCATTGTGTGCCAGCAAAATTCCACCCACAAAACCTCAGAGCACTAAATCCCCCCTCCTCCCAGTACAAATACACCCCCCCTACTTAAATCCCCCTTCTCAGCTCAAATACCCCCCCCCCCCATACCCCAAATCCCCCCAGTTCAAATGCAAACCTCCCAACTTTTAGAGATGGGAAGGAGGGACACCCATCAGCAAAAGTATGCAGGCATAGGACACACCCCCTGCCACGCCCCCTTAAAGAGGAAGTAAACCCTCTCTAAAAAAAAAACAAACAAAAAAAACACCCTGCAGGACAAAAAGGTATAATGAGCTAGTATGCATAGCGAATTACTCGCCTTCACTAACGGCACGCTCAGTGTGCCTGCACCATTGTCTACGGCGCGCATGCACCATAGACATCAGTGATGTTTTTTGGAAAATATCTCCTTACCCATGTAGGTTAAGGAGATATTTCTTGGACCTACAGGTAAGCCTTAATCTGACACCGACCATGTTTTGATACACTTATAACTAATTGTAATAAACATGTTAAAATGTAAGTGTGTGTGTGTGTGTGTGTGTGTGTGCGCGCACATGCATGTTTGAGCCTTGGGGTGCACACCCTAATGCACACCTATGAGTTGATCACAGATCGAGGTAACGGGTCAATCAAAGCCGTCCAAAGCGTCCCTTTACCATGTGATCAGCTGGGTCCAATCACAGCTGATCCCATGTAAACAAATGGCAGTTATCGGTATTTCCTTTCCTCGGCGCTGTCACTGTGTGAGGAAAGGGAAGCCGATAACCAGCTATCCTGGGACAGCACACCATTTACACTGATCATCAGCGCACTGAATATTAGTGTCAATCAGTGCACAATACCAGTGCCCTTTAAAGCACATCAGCGCTGCCTCATCAGCGCACATCTGTAAAGAAGAAAAAGTACTTATTTTTAAAATTTTATAACAAAAACAGCAGCAGCGACCCCCCCGTTCTTTGCCCCGCCAGCAGCAGCGACCCCCCCGCCCTCTGCCCCGCCAGCAGCAGCGACCCCCGCCCTCTGCCCCGCCAGCAGCAGCGACCCCCGCCCTCTGCCCCGCCAGCAGCAGCGACCCCCGCCCTCTGCCCCGCCAGCAGCAGCGACCCCCCCCCCCCGTCCTTTGCCCCGCCAGCAGCAGCGACCCCCCCGTCCTTTGCCCCGCCAGCAGCAGCGACCCCCGGCCTCTGCCCCGCCAGCAGCAGCGACCCCCGCCCTCTGCCCCGCCAGCAGCAGCGACCCCCGCCCTCTGCCCCGCCAGCAGCAGCGACCCCCGCCCTCTGCTCCGCCAGCAGCAGCGACCCCCGCCCTCTGCTCCGCCAGCAGCAGCGACCCGATGGCAGCAGCGACCCCCTGCCCTCTGCCCCCTACCCTGACGGCAGCAGCGCGACCCCCTGCCCTCTGCCCTGACGGCAGCAGCGACCCCCTGCCCTCTGCCCTGCCACCTGTACTCTGCCTCTGTAAACTGCCTTACAAACTGCTGACGATATCCTCTGCACTGCTGATTGCCTGTACACTACCCTGAGAACCTCCCATCCTTCTCTGCCTCCATGACATTTTGTTTCTGCACCCCTACATCAGACAGGCTAGATCTGGCCCTGCTGGGGGGGAGAAAATAAAAACCTTGGAGTGTTACCTTGGCACATTACTGAGCATGCATGGACTGAACATGAAAAAGTATGCTGGGCCCGCATTAACCACCCTACATGATTAGATTGCTTTAAATTGTATTTACTTCTGAAAATAATTACTAGAGAAATGAGATGGAAGCTTCTTTGGTCCCCAGGAGCCGAAAAACCCAAAAACCATCTTGATCATTTGTACTTCCATTATTATTAGTCATTTTTTATTTTTTTTTATTTTGCAGAGGCTAAATAAGTGAAAAAAAAATCAGTAAAATGGATAAAAGTGAATCTTTTCATCTCAAAATATGAGGAGTCAGTCATCTTTTTTCTATCTGAAACCATGACGAAATGATAAGAGGGTACCAAGGACAAGTCTTTCACCTCAACATCTTTATCTGTGAAGGTGTCCCCTTCCCCATCTCAGAAACCTAAGAGGTGCGGATCGCTAACTCGCTGCTGTCAGCCCGGCCGCTGTGAAAGTGATATCAATAAATTGTTGTCAGCCTGTTTCCCCCGTGGATAGTACACTAAATGTGCTAAGTATTTACTGTAATTGGTACAAGTTCCGGAATCTCGGCTTTCACATCTCCTCGCTTCTTTCAAGCCATCAAATTTATGTTGATGATTCAATTATCTGAGTCATATCATTCACAGTGTCTTGGCTTGTGAAGGATAGTTATTCCCATATTTATTTAGTGTGGATACCTAGAAAAATAGAAGAGTGATGGCAGAAAATGACCAAGTGGTCCATCATGTCTTCGCCTTTTTAATTTTCTTTTTCCTCACCGTCTCTGCAGGAAATCTGTTCCAAGTACTCTTTTGGCAAAATAATACTTTCCAAGGTTAGTTTTGAACTTTCCTTCTGCTTGGTGGAGTTTATGTATCTTGGCTTGAGAATTGTGTCTTTTGGTACTGCTGGGCCTTAGCACAGAGCTCGACACAGTGGACCACAATACTCTTCTCATCCGCCTCAAGGAAGGGGCAGGAGTTACAGATTTAGATCTTCCATGGTTCGCGTCCTTCTTAGGAAACCGGTCACAGACAGTGAAACTAGGAGTCTTCACTTCTGAAACCCGGGCAACTTCTTATGGAGTCCCTCAAGGATCACCCTTGTCACCAGTACTCTTCAACATTTACATTCGTCCACTCTTCAAAATTATTAGCAAATCGGATCTACGCTTCTACTCATACGCTGACAACACTCAACTGTACTTCCGTATCACCGGACAAAAAGACCAATACCAGGAACTAGAAAAATGTCTCACATTGATAGATGACTGGATGACCACTAGCTCCCTCAAACTCAATGGATCGAAAACAGAACTTCTGCTCCTCAACGCAAACCGAAGTAAAAAAACTAAGACCCCATGGACACCACCGACCATCCTTGGACAGACCATCCTTCCAAGCACCAAAGCCAAAAGCCTCGGAGTCATCTTTGATTCAGAGATGACCATGGATGCACAAATAGGATCAGTAATCAGCGGATCCCATCATCTTCTCCACCTGCTACGCAGACTCACCCCCTTCATTCAAATAGGAGAAAGCAGTAGTAGTTGGAACTATCATCAATTCGCGACTCGACTACGCGAATTTCCTCTACATAGGATTACCTGATTACCAGATTGCACGCCTACAAGTCCTCCAAAACACAGCAGCAAGACTAGTCACCGGAAAGAAACCCTGGGAATCCATCTCCCCATCCCTGAGGACCCTCCATTGGCTCACGGTAAAAGATAGGATCACATTCAAGACCCTCTGCCTCACCCACAAATGTACACAAGGAAACGCTCCTCAATACCTATGTGAGAAAATAAAAAAATACATACCTAATCGCAGCCTTCGATCAACAAACCAAAACCGCCTTCTCATCCCCAAAGCCCGCTACAAATCGAAGGGAGAACGAAGATTCGCAGTCCAAGGACCTCCGCTATGGAACGCTCTACCCACCAACATCTGCTTGGAAGAAAACCATCGGGCCTTCAGAAAAAAACTCAAGACCCACCTCTTCTAATAAGCAGGACAACACAGGACAGACCAAGCACCTTGAGGCGATTCAGTTCGCATTTGCAGCGCTATACAAATCATTCATTCATTGGCTTCATATTGAAAACCCTGCCCTACCACACCCTTCATGTACTTAAATGTTTCAGCCATCTCTCCCCTTTCCCTTCTTTTCTGCAGACTCTTCTGATAAGTTTTTAGCCCTCAGACCTTTCACCAAATTTTTTTCCTTTTCGCTGAACTCGTTCTATTGTAAAAATATCTCGAAGGTTTCCAGAGCTGGACCCAGTGTTTAAAAGAGGTCTACCTAAAAGAACAACATCAAGGGTCTCCAAGCGTTATAAACAAAGGGCCAGTTTACCGTCCTTCAGACTTTAGGGGAACTGGACTGTGGCCAATTGGGAGTAGAAAATGTCCTAGTATCAGCTGGAGTAAACAATACCCCATTGTTGGTGTCTTTGCTAGGAATTGTGCCCCATTGTTGGGAGTCTTTGGTAAAACTTGTGCCCGATTGTTGGTGTCTTTGGTAGGAATTGTGCCCCATTGTTGGTCTCATTGGGAGGATTTGTGCCCCTTCCGTTGGTGGCAGTGAATGAAAAATAGTGCAGCAAGGGCAGGATAAAAGCAAGCAAAGGGTCGCATCTGGCCCCTGGGCCACACTTTGGAGACCACTGATCTAAATATATGTATCAGGACTGCCTTCCTCTTGCTGGTGAGTGCAGTGTTTCTCAACTCCAGTCCTCAAGGCACCCCAACAGGTCATGTTTTCAGAATTTCCCTCAGATGAAACAGCTGTGGTAATTACTAAAGGCAGTGAAACTGATCAAATCACCTGTGCAAAATAACGGAAAGCTGGAAAACATGACCTGTTGGGGACTGGAGTTGAGAAACACTGCTCTATGGACACCCAAAGATCTAAATAGGGGAATAAGGAACTCCTTCCTCTTGTTGGTGATGGCTTTAGTTATAACTAAAGATCTACATAAGGGAATCAATACCTCCTTCCTTTATAGAGGAATTGGGACCCTCAAACTACTGTTGGGGATATAGTGATAACTAAAAGATCTAAATAAAGGAAACAGGACCTCATTCCTCCTGTTGGTGACCCCTCTAGTGATGCAACCCAGAATCCCCTCTGCCTAGCCACTCTGTATGCACATTTTTCAGTCATCTGAAATAAGCACAAGCGATTTCTTCCAGACTGGCTTTTAGCATCATTGTTAAACCTGATTCACTCATATGCACCAGTGGATTGGTCCAAAGGATCACTTACAAATTCACTACCAGCTTGCAGAGAGGCAACACCGTCCTCTTTTCCTACAAACAACAGGCTTTAATAGGGATCCCCTTGGCTGCTGGGGATTCCTGCCCTGTGCAACATCAGCAACCTAGACACCAGGCACTATCCTTTCAATGTGGAAATAAACTACAAAAAAAACTGTCTCTTCCGCCCAGAAAATGCTTACCTGCCTAACAGCAATGTTTTTTTGTGAATGTACATTGAGCTGTGCACATACAGCTTGGGGAACGATCCCTGTATGTGGCAAGTGCCGGAATGAATGAACTCACACACAGGGGTTAGGTCACCGCCACCCTGGGCCAACCAATCAAGATGGGCGAAGACGCCAAACCAGAAAGAAAACTGGCGTTATCGACTAGGGACATCACGGCCAATACAGCACTGGAGGGGTCCCTTTGGCAGGTAGGCCTTTCATAATGTGAACAAATACTATGCATACATGCCCATCAAAGCAAAAACCTTTGATGTTGGCAGTGGAGTTTAATTCTAATTTAAAGGAGGAGCTCCAGACTCCCCCACAAAAATTAAAAGTCAGCTACTGCAAACACTGTAGCTGCTGACTTTTAATATAAGGACGCTTACCTGTCCAGAGATCTTCAATCAGCTTCAGGTGCAGGTGCCAGCATCATAAGTAAGGGAAACCGGCAGTGAAGCTTTTCCTCCTGCGCATTTGCGAGTCGCGCTGCGCTTTGTAAAATGGTCCCATAGTCTTCTGGGAGTCTTCCGGGACCTGTGATGTGACCCAGAAGGCTGCAGGGGATGGAGTGAGGCCGAACTCCCGCATGAGATTGCCATGGTACATCTCACCAAAAATGGGAGTGGGTACCTGTCAAAACCAGGTACCCGCTCCCCTCCCAAAAAGTGCCAAATGTGGCAGTGGAGGGATGCAAACAAGCAGAATTTCCCCTTTTGGTTGAAGTTCCGCTTTAAGGAAGTTTAGTACCGATGTCTCCGAGGAGGCGTCTCTAAATAAAACCGTTCCCATCAGTTCTTGCCTCCAGGAGGGACTCAAAGTCTAAAGCAACTTTTTTCAACTTATAAGTTATTGAGAGCCTCAATAGCGACCCATGGGGCTGCACATGATATTCAGCAAATGTAATGCCACATAAGATGGTCATAGATTTACTAAAAGAAACAGACTGTGGACACGCTACAGGAATGGTTGGAGAGTGGAGACCTGCTGAAGGAGATGCTCCGAGATGACTAGGTACTCATGACAAGCACCAAAGTGCCCCAGGTTGGGCACCAGCTGGCTGAAGTGCTACCACAGCCACTTTAAGGGTCAGGAAAACCTACAGCTAGGCTTCTAAAGTTGGATACACACTATACAATTTTCTTTAGATTTTTTCCTTTAGATTTACCAAAACCATATAATATGGAGGTCAAACCTAAACACTTTCAATTTGTATGCAATCAGGCAGGCCCTGCCACTACATGGTTGAAGGTAAGACTTATGCCCCGTACAGACGATCGGACTTTCCAACAACAAAAAACGTGGAATATTGTTGAAGGTTGTTTGCTCCAACTTGTCTTGCATACACACGGTCACACAAATGTTGGCCAACAATTATGAACGTAGTGACGTACAGCGAGCCGATAAAAAGGAAGTTCAATAGTCATGCGCCACCCTTTGGGCTCCTTCTGCTAACGTTGTGTTCGGTGAGCATTGATTCCGAGCATGCGTGGACATTTGTGCGACGGACTTGTGTACACATGATCGGAAAGTGCGACAACAAAAAGTTGTTGGCGGAAAATTTGAGAAACTGCTAGCCAACATTTGTTGGCGCAAAGTCCGCCAACAAATGTTCGATGGAGCGTACACACGGTCGGACTTTCTGCCAACAAGCTCACATCCAACATTTGTTGGGAAATCCGATGTGTACGCGGCATAAAGGTGATTGAACAACAAAAGTTGTATAATGTGTATCCAGCTTTAGAGACACCAGGGAAAAATTGTGGGTGAAACCACATTTCTGGGGCCCACCATCTACAATCCTATGGTCCTCTGGAATTCTGGGGTTAGTACACCAAGAAGATACATCAGAGTCTATCCAGCAATTTTATACAAGCCTGTAATTGCTATAGGAGAATGTCGTTTGAGTGTCTTCGTCTATGACACAAGGCAATGACTGCTCAGCAGATCAACTCTAACCTTGGACATCTTTGGGCACGAGTCTGCAAAGCAACAAAACGTGATTATTTTAAAGGGGCTGAATCTTTTCTATACCCCCTGTACACTTCAGTGCAGCCACAAAGGTGCCACAGAGGAGCCATTAGCATTCAGATCCTTTAATAAAATAAAAATAAAATCATTTAAAAAAAATATTTTTTGTCATTTTATAGTATGGAGTTTGTTTTATTTTTTGATTTCCTTATAGTGCTTCTTCAAATGGTATCTCTCCCATAATGCACCTGTGTGAAGCGACACGCACTGTTTGGCAGATTTGGTCGACATCCGTCACATAATGGGAGACTGGCTTCGTGACCTGGCCATGTTAACCTGTCACTAACCAGGACACGAGACATATTTTTTTTCTTTGAATGAAAAATGACAGCTCCGAGGGACTGCGGGGTGGAAAAGGCTCGGCCCTTTCTTCTGATCCGAGGCAAGCCTGGTAAATTACAACTCCAGTGAAGATGATAGAAAGTCAACATACTTGTATACCAGATAAGGGATTTGTGATCTGCTGTAGTACCGAAATTTTACCACGCGGTACTCTGAACGCATGATTCTTTTAACCAAAACGTACTGAGTAGAGCATAATGGAAACATTTGTTTTGTTTTGGATCTATTCATTAAAAAGAGGAGTTCCAGCTGCCGACTTTTACTATATGGACACTTACTTGTCTAGGGAGCCCGCGATGGCGGTACCCCAGCCGATCTTCGGATCCGCTGTTGGGTGCTGCCGCCGCCATCTCCACTAAGCGAAACCGACAGTTAAGCCTTTCAACTTCACTTCCGGTTCCTTACTGCGTATCCGCAAAGTGCGCTGTGCTAATTGGCCCGGTGGCAAAGGAACTAGGAGGGGGGCCGAACTTCCAAGGGATGGCGCTGCTGCCCCTTCTCCCGGAAGTGGGGACAGGGACCCCCCGAAAGGTGCCAAATGTGGCGCTGGAGGGGGGAGAGGAAGCAAATAACTTAATATTTTGATTATCATATTCCTTAAAGCGTTGTTGTACTCAAATTTGCAAGTTAATCTTAATGAAATCTGTTAGTGCCAGAGATGATCAAATGCCCATTAAAAAAAATTTTTTTTTGCCGTAATTACCTTTTAATCTGAATTAGTATCTTGACTCCCAGGCTCTCCTCCCGTGGGAGTAGGCGTGTTTATCGCCTTTCACTGGCTGCGCAAAGACCCCTGGGAGTTTTGTCTGAGTCTTCCCATGAATCAGTGGGGAAGGCCGTCATGCCGAAATCTCGGCATGATGCGATAGCAGCTCGGAATTTTACGGCGCTGCTTGCTCTTATCATTGAGCATGCGCGGAATCGAGCAGTGAATACTGGGAGCACAGCATTCACCGCATCCCGGAAATAAATGCTTGTGGGCTTCAAATGCCCACAAGCAAAATGACATTGACCAGGATACAATTATATAACTTATTTTTGGTGACGAAATCGGCAAGCGGGGGAACTTGAAATAAAAAAAAGAGAGTACCAGGGTTACATTAGTAAAGTATATAGATCAGCATGAAAAAAAAAAAAAAAAAAAAAATGGATGATAGGTGGGCGGAATTCCGCTTTAAGGTAGAATGATTCGTTTTTGGAATTGGTTTAGTTTTTTTTTCGGATTTGTTCCGTATATTCAGTTTTGTGTACAAATCTATTTGTTTTAATGTGTTAAGATTACCGTATATACTCGAGTATAAGCTGACCCGAATATAAGCCGAGGCACCTAATTTTACCACAAAAAACTGGGAAAACGTATTGACTCGAGTATAAGCCTAGGGTGAGAAATGCGCAGCTACTGGTAAATTTCAAAAATAAAAATAGATACCAGTGCCCATCATGTACAGCCTATCAGTGCCCATGACATGCAGCCTGCCAGTGCCCATCATGTACAGCCTATCAGTGCCCATGACATGCAGCCTGCCAGTGCCCATCATGTACAGCCTATCAGTGCCCATGACATGCAGCCTATCAGTGCCCATCAGGTACAGCCTGCCAGTGCCTGGTAATGAGACGTCACCATGTCACGCTGTGTGTCAGAGCTGGATCTGAATCACTGTGCAGCCGCGGTAACGATGTCCCGCCTCCTATGACACCCGGCACAAAGATTCCTAGCATTGGATCAGTGTGCCGTCCATAACAAGAGGCGGTCTAGGAGGCGGGACATCATTACATCAGCTGCACGGTGATTCAGATGTGACACACAGCATGGGAGGGGAAACTGACAGAGGCGCCGGGCGGATACATGTGCGGCACCCAGCGGACGGCCCCGCCCCTTTTTAGGCTCCATTTTCGGGACATTTTCTTCTTAAGTGGGATATTCACTAGAGTACAAGTCAAGGGGGGGAGGGGGTTGAAAAAAAAAAAATGTGTTGAAAAACTTATACTCGAGTTTATACGGTACTTATGCACTCTGTTGGGTTTGGAGGTGGATCCATAGAATCTCCAAATCATAACAAAAGAATCCAAAATTAATTTCGGATTCATTCTTTATGTTATGATTCGGAGACTCTGATGGATCCACCTCCATCCAACCCAAACACAATCGGTAGGAATAATCATTCCTCTTATTTCACTTCTATGCCTTTTCGGATCTTTCGTTATATGGTTACATTATTTCAGATGCTTAAATCATTAATGAAAGGCCCAAACTATCACATCAGGTCATCCGAATCAATTAATTGTTTCATTATAATTTATTTTGGATTCGTTGAAATTCGTTACCAATGTGATTCGGAGATTTGGATACATATGAATCTCTGAATAATGAAAATTTCGTTCGAATTAAGATTCTTAATTAAACAAATTGCACGTGTCTAGTACTGAGGATGGAGGACGGATTGACGCTTAGGCCACATGCACACGGCAAAAGAATTCCACTGCTAGGGGCATCTGGAAATTTTTCTTTCATGCCTTTGAAAGCAGCTTTAGGTTATCTAATGTACATATGTGTTCTTTTGATTTTTATCAGTTGGCATTGTTCCCTGCTATCTCTGTGACCTACAAAAACAGGGCTGCTGATAGAAACCCCAGGGGCCCATGCAGCCAACCTGGCAGAGCCAACCCCTCCAAATAAAACACAGTTTGCTATGCTTCAGTTATGAATGAACACAGTGAGTGATCACTACGATCACTCATTGGGATTGATTTACTAAAGGCAAAATATACTGAGCACTGCAAGTTGCTCTAGAGCTTAGTAAATGAGGTAAAGATTCACTTTGCAACGAATACTCAGATACAGTGGAACATCGGATTGCGAGTAACGTGTTTAACGAGCGTTTCGCAATACAGAATTTTTTTTTTTTTTTAATTCTGACTCGGTTTGCGGGTGTGGTCACGAGCAGGATTCAAGCTTCTGCGGTGTGCAGTACCGCATTTGGCCAGAGGTGCGGGGGCGCCGGTGACACACGGAACGCTTCGGAGCCGTTCGAAAATACTTGCAAACACTCGGAAATACTCACTTCCCGAGCCTTTCCAAGTGCAGCCGAGCGATCCCTGAGTATATTATAATAGTGTATGTGGTTGTTGTTTAGTGAAGTCCATTAATTCCAAAATCAAAAGTTAAAAGCAACATCATTCAAATGTTCTGAGAATTTTCATACAAAATTTTCCCTTCAATATGCTACTAATTTATGCACAGCTTTACTGTCTGATCACATGCTGGAGGCGCCTCCAGTACAACCTGGGCTCAGAGGAAATGGGTTGAATAATGCTGGCCATTAGCGTTATGAAGAGCAGAAATTAAAAAGGTATTGCAGAGGAAATCTCTGGATTGAAGGTGAATATTGCAGAAAAGCTTTTATTTATTTATTTTTTAAACCTCACCATAACTCCGACCGTATAACTTTCATATACCATGGCACTACTGCACTGGAATCACGTACCTAATATGTGATCTGACACTTCCGGGTCTGGGGCGTGCATGATTATACACAGCGGGAGCTGATCGGCGGGCACCGCAGACTCAATGTCCACCTGGAACACGCCGATCCATCGGCACAGACGGAGAAAGGCGGTCTGCTTATGTAAATAAGACAGATCACCGTTCTGTCAGTACAGAAGGCATGGATCCTGTGTTCCTGCAAAGCAGTGACATGGATCAATGCCACCCCCTAGTACAAGCACCTCTCCCACAGTAAGATAACACCAACTAGGCACACAGTTAACCCTTTGATCGCCCCTGATGTTAACCCCTTCTCTGCCCGTGTCCTTAGTACAGTGACAGTGCATATTTTTTTTTTTAGCACTGATCACTGTATTAGTGTCACTGGTTCCCAAAAAGTGTCAAAAGTGTCTGATTGTCCACTGCAATACAAGTCGCTGATCTCCGCCATTACTAGTATAAAAAAAGAAATATATAATATAAATAATTTATATTTATTTATATATATATATATATATATATATATATATATATATATATATATATATAATATATCCATCCCTTAGTTTGTTGACGCTATAACTTTTGTGCAAACCAATCAATACTCCAAAGACATGCTGGTCGGTTAATTGGCTTCTGTCTAAATTGGCCCTAATATATGAATGTGAGTTAGGGACCTTAGATTGTAAGCTCCTTGAGGGTAGAGACCGGTGTGAATGTATATGTAAAGCGCTGCGTAAATTGACGGCGCTATACAAGTACCAATAATAATAATAATAATAATAAATAATATACACTTATTGGGATTTTTTATCAAAAATATGAAGCAGAATACTTTTTACCCTAAATTGATGAAGAAGTGTTTTTTTTTTCAATTTTTATTGGATATGTTTTATAGCAGAAAGTAAAAAATGTATTTTTTTTTTTTTTTAAATGGTCAGTCTTTTTTGTTTATAGCGCAAAAAAAAAAAAAAAAATGCAGGTGATCAAATACCACCAAAAGAAGAAGGATATACATCTTATTTGGGTACAGCGTCGCACAACCGCGCAATTGTCAGTAAAGTAACGCAGTGCCGAGTCACAAAAAAATGGCCTGGTCATGAAGGGGGGGGGGGGTAAATCTTCCAGAGGGCAAGTGGTTAAATTTTGGCTGGAGTTGTGCTGACTATCTGGAGAGAGTGCAGGAGAATTTTTATAATATTTCCTAAACCCCAAAAAATCCCCTTCCAGGCCTGCCAGTGTGTATAAAAGAAATGCTCTAAATATTTCACCAGTGGCAGAACACCGATCCTCCATCACCTGCACAGGAGTGAGAGAAATCGTCTGCTCCTTACCGCCGGTAATTAGGTCTCGTCTCTATCTGCGCTCTCTGCGCCTTTTGGGATTTCAAGAATAAATGGAAATGACTTATTTTGCCAAGTGTTTTTCCTTCTGTTGTTTCCCCCCCCAACCCTTGGCCACTTGCCGAGTTATCCAATTCTTTTTTTTAATAAAGCAGGCAGGATTAAAGAGCGTTTTTTTTTTTTTTACCTTTTTTCACCTTGGTAAAATAATTGAATGGAGAAGAAAAAAAAAAATGGTGAGTAATAAAGAAAAGTCTTTCAAGCATTTATTGATAGCAGTGGCATATAAATAGATAAATGATGGGAAGAAAGAAAGACGAGGAGCTAGAATTCACTTGGGACCATCTAGCTGGGATTAGCTCTTTCAAACCTAGGATATAGAAGCGTTTTCCAAAGAGATAACTCTATGGTGTACACCACTGATTGCTCAATGACCCTTGTTCTCTATGGTGTACACCATTGTAAGTGCTCACCGACCCTTGTTCTCTATTATGCACACTACTGTGAATGCCCCACGATTTATGTTCTCTATTGTGAATACCCATGTAACTGCACAACAACCTTTGTTCTGCATGGTGTACACCACTGATCGACCCTTGTTCTATATGATGCACGCTACCGAGAGTGCACACCAACCCCTGTTCTCTAAAGTGTACACCACTGCAAGCGCTCAATGACCTTTACTCTCTATGGTGTACAGTACACCACTGCAAGCGCTCAATGACCCTTGTTCTCTGTGGTGTACACCACTGAGATTGCTCAATGACCCTTGTTCTCTATGATGCACACTATTGTGAAGGCTCACCTACTCTCTGATTCACACTATTGTGAAGGCTCACCTACTCTTGTTCTTTATAGTGTACACATCTGAGAGTGCTCAACCCTTGTTCTCTATGATATACACCACTGCAAGTGCTCAACGACCCCAATCCTCTATGGTGTACACCACTACGAGTGCTCAATGACCCTTGTTCTCTATGGTGTACACCACTGGGATGGTTTACCAATCCTGGTTTTCTATGATGCACACTATTGTGAAGTCTCACCTACCCTGGTTCTATATGGTGTACCCCACTGCAAGTGCTCAATAGCCCTTGCTCTCTATAATGCCCAATATTGTGAGTGCTCAATGACCCTTGTTCAGGGTTTACGCACCAGCCCTTGTTCTCTATGATGCACACTATTGTGAAGGCTCACTTACCCTTGTTCTCTATAGCAGTGGTTCTCAACCATGTCCTCAAGTACCCCCAACAGGCCATTTTTGCAGGTTTGCCTTTATCCTCAACAGGTGCTTTAAATCAGAGTCAATGGCTTGGTATTTTGGACGGCTATTTTATCTAAGAGAAATCCCCAAAACATGGCCTGTTGGGGGTACTTGGGGACAGGGTTGAGAACCACTGCTCTATAGCACACACCACTGGGAGTGCTCCACAACCCTTGTTCTCTATGGTATACACTACTGAAAGCGCTCAACGATCCTTGTTCTCTATGATGTATGCCACGGCAAGGGCTCAATGACCCTTATTCTCTATGATGCAATACTATGAGACCTCTACCACCCTTGTTCTGGGATTACTCACCAACCCTTATTCTCTATGATGCTCACTATTGTAAAGACTCACTTACTCTTGTTCTCTATGGTGTACACCTCTGTGATTGCTCAATGACCCTTGTTCTCTATGGTGTACACCAGTGGTTCTGTGGTCTGTCCTGTCAAGCACCCATAACAGGCCATGTATACAGGTTTTCCTTTATCTTGCACAGATGCTTTAAATCATAGTCAATGGCTTGGTATTTTGGACAGATAATTTATCTAAGAGAAATTCCCAAAACATGGCCTGTTGGGGGTACTTGAGGACAGGGTTGAGAACTACTGGTGTACACCACTGCGATTGCTCAATGACCCTTGTTCTCTAAGGTGTACACCACTGCTAAGTGTTCACCAACCCTTGTACTCATTATGCAGGACTACTGTGTCCGTGCCACGATTTATGTTGTCTATTGTGAATATACCGACTCCGGGTACACGCTGCCAGTGCATACCCCTAGTGGCTATAAGGAAAAGCGAAGCAAGGTAACGTCTATTTGCCCAGTCGAGCCAACCTGCCCCAGTAAAACTGCAGCGGCTGGTCCAGAAGTGGTTAAACAAATTGTTTTTTAAACGAGGAACCACAAGTAATCAAGATTTTAAGCATCCTTAAGGCCCCTTTCACACTGGGGCGGGAGCCGCGGCGACGGTAAAGCAGCGCTATATTTAGCGCTGATTTACCATCGTTTTAGCCGTGATATTCGGCCGCTAGCGGTGCGGTTTTAACCCCCGCTAGCGGCTGAAAAAGGGTTAAAATCCCCTGCAAATCAGCGCTTGAAATCAATGGGTAGGATCGGTATAGGAGCGGTGAACACACCGCTCCTATTCCGCTCCAAAGATGCTGCTAGCAGGACTTTTTTGATCGTCCTGCTAGCGCACCACTCCAGTGTGAAAGCCCGCCGGCTTTCACACTGGAGTGACTGGGCCGGATTTTTTCAGGCGACGTACAGACGCTATTTTTTGCGCTGTACCGCCTGAAAAACGCTCCAGTGTGAAAGAGGCCTAACTACTGTACTATGGAAAAAAAAAAAAAAAAAAAAAAGGTCTAAAATAACCCCCCCAAAAAAAAAAAAAAACAACAACACACAAAACTCCAGCTCAATAACGTTGTTTTAATTTGCATAAGTACAGAACACAAACTAATATTCTGTACTTTACTATACAATGATGTCGTTCGGGTGGGTAGAGCTGGTCGTAAGTCTGAGTGGTCGTTAAACGGGAATGTGTGAAATTATATATTATATATATATATATATATATATATATATATATATATATATATATATATATATATATATATATATATACACACACATACACACACACACACACACACACACACACACACACACATACATATACATATAAAAAAAAAAAGGTGTACACAAAAGGTTGGCAGAGTCCCTTTAAGGCTTAGCAGCAGAGCGGTAGACAATAAGAAGCATGGATGGTCATTATCAGAATTGTCTGTTACCTTCGGTCAAAATCGGAGGTAAATTCACTGCTTCAATTAACACCGCTGGAGATCAAATTACTCTGATGGCTTCTCTGATATACCGAGAGCGGAGTAACTCCTGCTCTTCCAGACAATAACATACCGCTTGTCAAAACACAATGGAAGATCCCACTAAAGGGCGATCATTTGCTTGGCATTATTTTGATAGGATGGGACCAAATCTTTGATGAGACCCTCTGCACACCAAGCCATTCAGATACAATTTTCACACAATAATCTGCATCACAAATGTCCTCAATGTGTCGAGAACCTCCTCATCGCTTGAGTTCGGAAGTCCACTATATCCAGCGATGAATCTCGGTTACAAAGTTGCTGGTGAAGTAACGCTCCCATCACTCCCTTATTAAAGTGGACGTTTACCACGCCCCTTGAATAAAAACCGCCAATTTAAACCTAACACCCCCCGCCCACCCAAAATGCTTACCTTACTGTATACAGTTTTCATAAGTAAATACTTTTTGGTGCATCCGTTATATAGTTTCCTAACCTGGAGATCCTGTCAGCAACAACGCTTGCTGGTTCATGCCAACAACGCCAAGCCACAGAATAACAAATACAGTGGGAACAACTTAGTCTACCACCTGCAGACCTGATAGGCAAGTCAGCAGCCAAATGAAGGAGTGGGCAAACCAGGCCAACAACGCTTCTACTCATAATGAGGTAGTGGCTTAGCATGGTCTCAAACAAGCGTTGATTTATTAAAAGGCAAATAGGCTGAATCTTCCCTTTACGTAGCAAACTAGAGGAAGTTCTGCTGACTTCCATCATCAAATTATGTGCAAGCATGATTGGACGGTCAATTTATTTGCCTTGCATGTGACTGGTTCTTTGCAAAGTGGATTTTCACCCTGTTCACTAAACTTAGGGAAAATTCTAAAGTGGATATAAACCCTTGCATATACCCAGTGAAGTGACTGGCCTCAGCTGATACACAGAAATTAAACAAATCCTCCTACATAAGTTGTACCTGTTTATATGTAGCCCTTTTACACAGCATCTCAGAGGGTGGGGATCTGATGTCACACATAGAGGGGGTTGTGTTAACTCCCTGCTCTACAAAGTCTCATAGGAAAACATGCACAGCTGAGACTATCAACTGCCTTCTGTGTGCTGAAGGGGGGGGGGGGGGGGGTCCTTCCCCTGGAATTCTGGGATGTTGGCATAATCTGTTAGACGTGACCCATGCAGAGAGGGGAGAGTGCAGATAGTAACCTCACTTATGCCCAATACACACGATCGGAAATTCTGCCAGCAAAATTCCGATGTGAGTTTTTGGTCGTAAATTCCGACTGTGTATATGCTCCATCGAACATTTGCTGGCGGAATTTCCGCCAGCAAAAGATTGAGAGCAGGTTCTCTATTTTTCCGACGGAAAAAGTTACGATCTAAAATTCTGATCCCTGTAGCAATTCCGACGCGCAAAATTCATGTGTACAGGGCATAAGTGTTTAAGGCTAGTACACACTATATTGGAGGTATGCATTGATTATTTTGGATTTCAGAGGTTTACACCCACTTTAAAAGGTGTTACTAAACCCAGGAGCCTGCATTCACTATAGCTGGTTTACCACAGTACACAGAAGATGAAAATTAGGGATGCACCGATACCATTTTTTTTTTTTTTTACCAATTACCGATACCTACCGCAACTGTTTTGTTTTCACTTCAGCTGTCAGCAATGGTACAAAGCATTGAAAAGTTATTTAAAAATGAAATAAAAAAATTTTTTTATTTTATTTAATTGTGCGCTTTTTCAATGTGAAGTGTGTGTGTTATATATATGTGTAAAAATATTCACTAACAAAGCAAACAAAGTTTGAAATTGTTTATCGTTAATAAACTAGACGTAACAAAAAAAAAGGGGGGCAGGAAAATAATAATTAAATGGAGGAGGATAGAGTGTTAATTAAGGATGATTAGGGTAAATTAAGGGGTAATAAGAGGAACATTTGTTCATCCCTTTGCTCTGCAGATGAGGAAACAGAAAGATACAAAAAGAAACAATGTTTCTTTTTATTTCAGTGTTTCAGCAGCTGAGCAATGTTGTTAAACACTGCGGCTGCTTTTTTTTTTTTTTTACATCTCCAATTATCGGACTTTTTTAACACTTTAGCTGTCAACAGGGGGAGACTCACTGACGGCTCAAAGAGCCGAGCCTGAAAGTATCGTTTTTCAGGTATTGGTGCATTTGCACAAGTACCGATACTTGAGCAAATACTCTGTGTCGGCATCGATACAAGTATCGGTGCCACCCTAATAAAAATGCAATTATTTTAGTAAATAAACTGCTAAATAACTTTTCTTAGCAGTATATAGCAGTCTTGTGACTTCTATCAGTGTCTGGTTAAAACTTATAGAAGGAGTTCTCATTCTACTCCGACTGTCCTATGAGGCTACAGGATGCCTGACTCTGTCTGGACAGTGCCTATTGGCTCTGTGCTGATCACATGCCCCCTCCCAAAAAAAAAAACAAAATAAAAAAATAAATAAAAAAACTCCCTAGCAGTATACACACCAAACAATGTGCAGAGTGACTCCAAATGCTCTGTTCTATCAGGAGATGGATTGGGCACAGTAAAAAAAGAATGGGAGGATCAGAGAAGACTGGATCAAACAACCTTGTTACACAATGTGGAGGATTAACCCCTTAGGTTCCACAGCAAGTATAACAAGCATGCTTTACCGCACATACAGACTGATTGTTACTGTTGTTGGTTTAGTAAGTTAATCAACCCCTTGCTGTTTCAGACTGACAAAGCTGAGCTTCCAACTTTGAAAATAAGATAAACCTTGTTATCCTGCCAATAGCAGATCTGATAGGCAGCCCAGCAGCCAATTGAAGGAGTGTGCATAGCAGGCCGACAACTCTGTTGCTCATTGGGAAGTAGTGGTTTAGTGTTGTCAGCCTGAAACAGGAAGTGCTGTTACCGCCAGGATCTTCAGGTAAGAAACTTTGTAACAGATTCACAAAAACATATTTGGTTAAGAAAACTGAAAACAGTGGGACATGATACCAAATATACTGAGTAGTAGACTTTGGGTTTGCATTAACTTTAAAGTGGTTGTAAATCCACATGAAAAAAAAAAAAAGACAAAGGCATAATAAGTTAGTATGCATAGCAAAGCAAAGCGTTCTACTGTACACCATACATTGCGGCAGGACCAATATGATGTTGAGTTCATTGGTCCAGCTCTGTTAGGCCCCTTTCACACCGGGGCGTTTTTCATGCGGTGCAGCGCTAAAAATAGCGCCTGTTCACCGCATGAAAAAATCCTGCCCCTTTAACTCCAGTGTGAAAGCCGGCGGGCTTTCACACTGGAGCGGTGCGCTAGCAGGATGACAAAAAAAGTCCTGCTAGCAGCATCTTTGGAGCGGGATAGGAGCGGTGTGTTCACCGCTCCTATACCGCTCCTTCCCATTGATTACAATGGGAGACCGCGGTAAAACCGCGGCAATACCGCGGTTACCGCGGCAATACCGCGGCTACGGCGGCGCTCTGCGGGGGGTGTTTAACCCTTTTTCGGCCGCTCGCAGGGGGTAAAAACCGCACCGCGAGCGGCCGAAAACCGCGGTGAAAACGACGGTAAAGCAGCGCTAAATATAGCGCTGCTTTACCGTCACCGCGGCTCACCGCCCCGGTGTGAAAGGGGCCT
>CM053032.1:24021517-24051517 GCA_028564925.1 Lithobates sylvaticus
AAAAAAATGAGGAAATAAAAAAAATTGATAACAAAAATCAGTAAATGAGGATTTAATGAAAGAATGAGGAATTTTAAAAAAAAATGTGTGAGAATTAGTTTGAAAAAAGGGAATATATGATGAGAACAAAAATAAGAAAAAAATATTGATATAAAAAAAAATAATTGAAAGAGACGGAATGAGGTGGGGGTAAAAGGTGATGAAAAAATGTGAATAAATATATAAATAAATAAATGAGAAAAATGGAAGAATTGAGGGAGAACGAAAGGCAAAAGGAGCGCAAGAGAAGGCAAAAAGGGAGAAAGCGAGAAGAAGGACATCAAGCCGAAAAAAGAAAAATGAGGATTCAGCCGGCCAGAGAGCGCGGCAAAAAAGGAAAAGAGAAGAAGCGAGGTAAGAGGGAGAAAGAGAGGAAGAAAAAAATAAAAAGAAAAAAAAAAAAAAAAAAAAAAGAGAAAAAAAAAAAAAAATGCACGAAAAAAAAAAAAAAAGAGAAAAAAAAAAGAGAGAAAAAAAAGAAAGTAGAAAGCCGAGAGAGCCGGGTAAAACGAAGAAAAAGAGAAAAGGAAAGAGGCAAAAAAAAAAAAGAAGAAAGAAAAGAAAAAAAAAAAAGAAAAAAAGAGAAAAAAAAAGAAAGAAGAAAGAAAAAAAAGAATAAGGAGAAGAGAGAAATCAAAGAAAAGAAAAAAGAAAAGAAAATAAGAAAAGAAAAAAAAAAAAAAAAAAAAGAAAAAAAGAGAAAAAAAAAAAAGAAGAGAAAGAAAGGAAGAGAAAATAAGAAAAAAAAAAGAAGACAAAAAAAAAGAAAAGAAAAAGTGAAAGAGAGAAAAAAAGAAAAGAAAAAAAAGAGATGGAAAAAAGGAAAGGAAGAGATAGGAGAAGAGAAAAAGAGAGAAAGAGATGCAACGGTGGAAAGAAAAAAAAGAAAAAAAGAAAAAAGAAAAGAGAAAAGCGAAAAAAAAAGAGAAAAAAGGAAGGAGAGAAAAAAAAAAAGAGAGAAGAAAACGAAAGAAAAAAGGAGAAGCTATGAAAAAAAGTTGAAGAAAAAAAAAGAAAAAGAAAGAAAAGAGCCCGAGAAGTAAAAAAAAAAAAGAGGAGGAGAAGAAAAAGGCCAGAATGGAGTTGAAAAGGAAAAGAGAGGAAAAAAAAAAGAGAAAGGAAAGAGGAAAAGGCAATGAGTGGGGAAGAAACTGAGCAGGGGATGGGGGCTAAGAGAGTAACTAAAAAAGGGAAGAAAAATAAGAGAGAGGGGGAGAAAGAGTTGAGGTGACGAAGAAGTGGGGGCATAGAATTGGGGAAGAGCGAAAGAGGGGGCAGGAGAGTTGAGGGAAAAGAAAAGGAGAGAAAGAGAATGGGGGGCAATGAGTTGGGGGAAAGAGAAAAAAGAGAAAAGAGAAAGAAAGCAATGAGAAAAAAAAGGCAGAGAGGGGAAAAGAAGGAAATGAGTTGGGGAGAGAGAGAGAGAGGGACAAGAGATGGAGCGAGAGAAGATGAGAGAAGGAGAAGAGGGGCAAAGAGAGGAAAAAAAAAGAGAGGGAGAGGGAGAAAAATGAAAAAAGGAGAGAAAAAAAAATAGAAGGGAGAAGAAGAGAAGGGCAAAAGAAGAGAGGACGTGGAAAGGAAGAGAGGGAAAAAAAGAGAAAGAAAAAAAAAAAAAAAAAGGAGAAAGAGGAAAAAAGGAAAGTGGAAGGATTGAGAATAGATGGTAAAGAGAAGGGAAGAGAGGGAAAAAAAGAGAAAGAAAAAAAAAAAAAAAAAAAGGAGAAAGAGGAAAAAAGGAAAGTGGAAGGATTGAGAATAGATGGTAAAGAGAAGGGAAGCAAGAGGAAAGATTTCACTTAATATCCTGCCAAATGAGTAATGTCACAGAAAGTACCTGGCCACCTGCACATCATTGATGGTCAGAACTTGCCCACGATAGGCACTGTACCAATGTTATAAAGTCCAGGAACTGTAATGGAGAGCCTGGAGAACCACAGCCCTGCCTGAATTGCATGGCTAAATTTTTAAATTCTGGCCGACGTATACCTGTAAAAACTTTGCCAGACTTTTTCAAACACGCAGAAACCAATCAGAAGTCTTCTTCTTCACATTTTACTTTAGATAACAAATGCGATTGGTTGTAATGAACTATTGCACGTCACACATCATGACCGCCCTTTACGATGCTTTACAAAATAAGACTGTTTTTGTAAAAAAAAAAAAAAAAAAGAGAAAAAAAAATGATCCATTTATTCATACAATCTGTTTGCAGACCAAGAAGCTTCAAAGCACATTTATCTATGAAATCTCACAAACCGCTATTTGTAAGGAGACCAAGAAATATATATTTTCTTTTAATATAACAGTGCTGTCTGCTTTATAATGGGAAACCGCGGGAGTCTGTCACAGAGCAGTATGTGAGCGGGATAGAAAACTACACGCAACACAGGCCAAAAACATGGGCATATATTATATACACACACACACACACATATACTAAATACACTCTTGTATTTTATATATAAAATTTTCACATGCACAGAAATATTCACACAAGTCATTAAAGTGCAAGGAAGAGACAACTCTGCTCTGCGACAGCAGTAAAAATATGAATAATGGTTATTATTTCCTTTTATCTATTAAGCATTAGTCAGCGCGACGACACCTCGCCATTGTGCGAATCGGTCACTGTCTCCTTTTTCAGTCATATCGAGAAAGTCAGGATGTTATTTAAATATCATTTTTGTTAATACGTCTGGTGTCGGCATTTGGAATACATTAATTCTTAGTTAATGATGGAAAACGCACTGCATAATTAGATAACTAATCACACATCAGCGGCGCAACGATTATATGAACTTCTCTGCACTTCTTATCAAGCACAATGAAAATAATTGGCCTGTAAAATAAAGGCCGGGCCTGATGCAGGAAAAGGATTTTATGTGTATTTTGTAACAAACGTGTCTCGCTTTCTTTTTGATTTTTTTTTCCCTTTCTTTGAACTGAGTGAGGCTCATCAGAGCTGATACTTTAGCGTGTTGCAAATAGGTGGCAAAGGTTATATTGCGTGCCGTTTTCAACCTGATAGTAATTATTGTCATGGTAGTATAGTATTTATTGCTACTTTAGTTATTCACTTGGCAGTTTTTGTGTTTTGGCATCTTTCCACCCAATTATTTATGATTTTGAGCAATTAATGGCCTGAAATTGCAACAAAAAAACAATTGCAACCACCACAATGGCAATTAAAAAAAAAGGTACTGGTGCTGTCAATCAATTTCCACTATGGGTTCAACCATATGGTCACTCAATGAATGACTTGTATAGCGCTACCTATGCGAACTTAATCGCCTCAGGGCGCTTTTGCCACTGGTGTCCATCTGTGGTATAGTGCGGTCCTTGCCCTGTGGGGTCCCGACACGCTTACAAACACATACAACATACACATATTTGGCCTATTTCTTTTTATCACAGGATCTAATTAACCTACCAGCATGTCTTTGGAGTGTGGGAGGAAACCGGAGTACCCGGAGGAAACCCGCACAGGCACAGGGAGAACATGCAAACTCCAGGCAGAAGGTGTCGTGGTCGGGATTTGAACCAGCGACCCCATTACTGCTAGGTGAAAGTGCTAACCACTACACCACTGTGCTGCCCTCTCAAGACGTGGATGGCAGATTGACCTGGACCAGTACATTCCATGCAATTGGTTTTTCCATCAATAACCCAATGGTAGGTTTCAAAATAGCCAACAGGGTTCGAGGTTTTAAAGCGGAGTTCCACACACAAATGGAACTTCCGCTTTTAACACTCCTCACCCCCTTACATGCCGCATTTGGCATGTAATTTTTTTTTGGGGGGGGGGGGGGGGAGTGGGGCTTCATTAGGAGGGGGACTTCCTGTCCCACTTCCTCCTTCTGCCCAGGAACCGCCTAGGCGACTGCTCCTTTCGTCTAAGGCGGCCCCTCCCTCTAGGCGATCTCCTGGGACACGTGACAGGTCCCAGGAGATCGCCTATCCACTCCGGGAGCGCAGCGCGACTCGCGCATGCGCCATGCGTGCCCGGCCGTGAAGATGAAAGCTGTCACGGCCGTGTGCCCTGAGTGGCAATGGCAGCGCCGGCGAAGAGGAGGGGGATTGGAGCAACACCCCGTTCGGCCGCATCGCTGGACCGTGGAACAGGTAAGTGTCTGTTTATTAAAAGTCAGCAACTACACTTTTTGTAGCTGCTGACTTTTAAAAGGCCTGGAACTCCCCTTTAAATTTTGTGCCTCTTCCTTGGGGGTCAGTGGGAGGAATGCCCCCTACTTGGTGATCATTGGGAAGAATGGCATTCTAAGGCCTCTTTTACAAGGTTGAAGAGATACAAAAATTGTTGTGGGTGCCACAGAGGAAAAAGCCAGGTAAAAAGTCTGCATATAAAATTGTAAATTTACATACTTAGATGCAATTCAATAACTTTCCCGGAACTGACCCGGCAATGCCAACATTTTTAACAATTAGCCAGATTATTACTGGAATCGGGCAATTCCCGGAAAACCTCTCTGGGCAGCCGGCCCGTACCGTTTGTAATGTATACAGGCAACGTGTGCAATGTCATTCTTGCAGATCGTGCATGCTGCTCTCTACACTGGCAGGCTGGCTGCCTTGAGAGGAGGCAGGAGAGGAGCAGAGCTGTTTTCAGGAGTTCAGCAGAGGACGTGGATGGCTGGAAGTCTCTGGGAGTGTGCCCCCCCCAGACTAGAGAGAGATGGGGGGCCTGACAGGAGCAAGGTTAAAGCTCAGCTGACAAGGGAGGCCTGCTGTAGTCCAGGGGGTGATTGTGGTGGGCAAGTGTGGAGGGTCTGGGCAGGCCAGCAAGGGACCCTGGGAAAGGGTTCAATTACCCTGTGGTGGTGCTGGTGGCGGGAACAGAAGGAGGGGGGGGGGGTGTAGGTAGTTGATAGACAGGTGCACTATCAGACCTGGACCTAGCCTTTAAGCCCCTCCTATTTTTAAGCACAATTTGGCCATACCCATTATACTATTAGCTCTGCCCACAGATCCACCCAGGAACTGTGATTTCCAAAAGATCCCAGGTATTCTCATGGTGTCCGCAGGCACAAAATTTTAAAAACAGGTCAATCCTATTATTTACGTCATAGGTGACTCGAATAGGAAATTTAGCTCCCATATTGCACTGACCTTGGAAGAAAGGAGTACATTGCTAAAGTTTTCCCAATAAAAATAAATGTTATAAGTGCAAATAATAATTAAAGACAGTACTCAATTATTTAGGTTTCATAATGCCAGAGGAAATTTCCATGTTCAGTTCTATGTAAGCTGTGCCATCAGTCAACATGACACACTGGAGATTCAAGAAGGTCAGATGGTAGAACTTTCAGGAGGTCAAGTCATTCACCAAAAAGCACTTCTCTATATACTAGTGATTCAAGATTCTTCTGGCCAGTCCAATGATGTCACAGGGTCTTCCTCTTCTTATTGGCGGTGGCTGGGTGTCCCTATCTCTGCAATGAATGGCATGTAATGATGCAAGCACTGTTCAATGCAGCAGTAATGGGAGCCCAGGCTGGCATGGTGATGGTCCCCCCCATGTGGTGTGTCCATGACAGCCTTGTCTCACCGGATTTGAGTTGGATAATGTTGGCCATCATTGAACCTAGAAGAGGCGCACCATTGAGTGGAGGAATAGACTTTCTCTGGGGAAGTATTGTAACAAATTCTGCTATTTTTTGTTTTAGTTTATGTTTTAAACCATGGTTTGGTGGGAATTTTTTTTTTTTTTTTATGGATTTCGGCCTTAAAGTAAGACCACTTTCACACTGAGGCGCTTTCACGCTAAAAACAGCACCTAAAAAGCTCACGAAAAAACTTATTTCCATTAAAATCAATGAACACTTTCATACTGGGGCAGTGTGCTGGCAGGGCTGTGAAAAACTCTCTCCCTCCCCATTGAAATGAATGGAAAGCTCTTCAAAAGCGCCTGAAAAGCTCTTCAAAAGCGCTCAGTGTTTTTACTGGCAGTTTAGAAGCGCTTCAGTGTGAAAGTGGCCTGAATCTTATATCTGACCATATGAATAAAAAAACATAAGTAGGAGTCACCTTCAAATTATTATTAGAGGGAAGCAGAGCAATTTCAACAAAATTAATTTCATGTTTGCTGAAATTGGCTGCAAACAGCAGAATTTAAATGTAGTGGACCCCCCTATAGAGTCACTGGTAAATCTTGGTCCCATTCCTCCCTAGGAGACCACACAGCCAGGCACACATCATTTCCTGCACTGAATGGCTTCACAGAACAGTCTAGGGGTTTATTTTTTTTATTTATTTTTATTCGTAACAATGAATTTGGATCAAGATAGGGAACATGAGACACCAGTAAACTATAGAACTGAGCAACTTGAGGACTCCTCACTTCTGGTTGCACTGGAATGTCCCACAGGATCATTAGTTATCTCCTGCCCATATTCACCAGGCTCTTCCTAGTGAAGGAGATGCCAACTCACACTACCATAGGAAAACTAGATTTTTTTTTTTCCCCCGCCAACTTCCTCCTGGCTCTCCCTAGTAAGTTTCTCCAGATCCAACTTGATCCCTGGACTTGAACTTGCGAATAGGCCCCCCTCCCAGCTAAGCTTAGCCGGGACCTTGAGGTCTTCACAAAGACTTCTCTAGCACTTCAGCCCCAGGGGGAAGACCCCCTGCACAGGGGTCTTCTCCAACAGCACAGGACTGCACTGCTGCTTCAAGCCTCCAACCATTTATTGGCTCTTACCTACTGGGTACACCTTCCCAGGGATTGGCTGGAGTTCCATAAACATTCAGGCTGCCTACTCTGTTCTTCCTCCCACTAGAATCCTCTAGAATATAGGTGAAGTAATCAGTGCATCAGCCTGTGAGACACTGAGCAGCCCTAACCAATCAACCCCTTCTTCACTAATTACAGGAGGAGCTACCTAAAATTACCTAGCAGCCTACAGTACACCAGGAGGGTGCCACATAGAAAAAAAGTCTGCTTGAAAGCTAGGAGCGTACACTAAACAAAAAAATCGGCTGAACCCATTTTCGAAAAACGAACGTTCGGCCGCGAGCGCAAATGATGGTGCCATCATGTAATGGCCGGTAAATCGTTCAGTGAACATAAATAAAAAAAAATATGTTTGTTTTTTTTACATATACCTAGTGCAGAAGGGTCGGACGGGAAACACATTAACCTTTCAATTTATCGTTCGTTCGGCAGAAAATTTCCAAAACTTGTCCTTCGTTTTTTCGGCTCAAAAACGTCCAAACGATTATCGATTTTGTGTCCATTAACTGGCTGAAAAATCGAACGAACGTTCTATGGCCGAATTTTCGGCCGATTTTTCGTATAGTGTATGGCCTGCTTTACCATATCATCGTGTGACATGGCTTTGTATATAGACAGTGTCAGGTCAGTCTTTCGGCTCTGATAGCCATAACAGAGCTGCCTTGGCAAACAAAAAATCTCCCAATTTCCTAATAAATAATAATGAAAAAGAAAAAAAACTATTGTACAACACATATTCAGTATCCCCCACACGCTAAAAATACTTTTAGGGGCTTCATTTAGCTGTAATTCACGATACCAAACAGGTTTCATTCATCTCCTCTCCCCCACTGCAGGGAAAAGAAATTAAAAAAAGTGTCAATTGGTTGTAATTGTTGATTTGATTGCTGCCCATTTTACATCAATATCCTGATTTTTAATTGAGTCTTGTATAAAGTTAAGCAGTCTGGTGGACTTGCTAGAAGGGGTTGTGTAAGGAGAACTCAGATTTTGTTGTGTGTTTCTGCAGTTCTGTAATTTACATTCATGTATTGCTCCATTTCAGCTTTTCTCAACCCTTTTACCTCCGAGGAACCCTTAAAAGCATTTTCAAGTCTCAGGAAGCCTCTGCTAAAATGTAAAGCATGTTCCGTAAGTTGTGGATAGAACAAAAAACAAACAATATGATGAACTTAGACTGGACAAAAGGGTAGGTCATGTAAAAAAAAAAAAAAAAAATTCTATAAAAAAGGAAAAATAATTTTTAGTACTCATAAAACAAATATAAAAAGGAAATAATAATAGCTAGATAAGAAAAATAGACAGTAAAAGTGTTCCCTCACACTGAAGGTCAGCAAAAAAGATCCTCACCTTACCTTGGTGGCCAGTGAAAGAGAGGCGCCCTTACCTTGGTGGCCAGTGGAAGATGTGCCCCCTTACCTTGGTGGCCAGTGAAAGAGAGGCGCCCTTACCTGGGTGGCCAGTGGAAGAGAGGCGCCCTTACCTTGGTGGCCAGTGGAAGAGAGGCGCCCTTACCTTGGTGGCCAGTGGAAGAGAGGCGCCCTTACCCTGGTGGCCAGTGGAAGAGAGGCGCCCTTACCCTGGTGGCCAGTGGAAGAGAGGCGCCCTTACCCTGGTGGCCAGTGGAAGAGGTGCCCAGTGGAAGAGCCCTTACCCTGGTGGCCAGTGGAAGAGAGGCGCCCTTACCCTGGTGGCCAGTGTAAGAGAGGCGCCCTTACCCTGGTGGCCAGTGGAAGAGAGGCGCCCTTACCCTGGTGGCCAGTGGAAGAGAGGTGCCCTTACCTTGGTGGCCAGTGGAAGAGAGGTGCCCTTACCTTGGTGGCCAGTGGAAGAGGTGCCCAGTGGAAGAGAGGCGCCCTTACCTTGGTGGCCAGTGGAAGAGGTGCCCAGTGGAAGAGAGGCGCCCTTACCTTGGTGACCAGTGGAAGAGAGGCGCCCTTACCCTGGTGGCCAGTGGAAGAGGTGCCCAGTGGAAGAGGTTCCCAGTGGAAGAGGGGCGCCCTTACCCTGGTGGCCAGTGGAAGAGAGGTGCCCTTACCTTGGTGGCCAGTGGAAGAGGTGCCCAGTGGAAGAGAGGTGCCCTTACCTTGGTGGCCAGTGGAAGAGGTGCTCAGTGGAAGAGAGGTGCCCTTACCTTGGTGGCCAGTGGAAGAGGTGCTCAGTGGAAGAGAGGTGCCCTTACCTTGGTGGCCAGTGGAAGAGGTGCCCAGTGGAAGAGAGGCGCCCTTACCTTGGTGGCCAGTGGAATAGGTGCCCCCTTATGTTGGTGGCCATTGGAAGAGGTGCCTCCTTATATTGGTGGCAAACGTTGGTGTGCGCAGCCTATTAGGTTGTGCACCCCAGAGCACAAACATGCATGTGTGTATGTCAGCAGAGCAATGATTGGTGTCAGTAGGGCAGTGGACAGTTTTTATTTTTTTCATTTTTGACAAATTTTAAGCCCCGTTGGGGGGCTTTGGTGAAATATCAAAGTTCTAAACAGAGAGAAAGGGACTGAGGACAGAGCTTCCCCAGTCCCTTTCTCTGCAGCCCCAGCTGCACTGGACAGTGAATAAATGGCAAGTGCTCTGTGCTAAGCTGCTTCCTGTTCATTCACAATCTGAATTATAGTAAACATAGTTTACTATGCTTCAGTTAAGAATGAACACAGGAGCGAACACTCATGGTGTCCATTTATTCATCCATTCTGAAAACATTCTCCGCAGCAGCCAGTGGGAAAGGAGGAAAGCTGGCAGCACTGTAGGGGAGAGACAGGGGACACCAGGAAGCAAGGGGAATCTGCACCGCACAGGGTGATTAGGGTGTGCCCAGGCACACCCAGCACACGCCTTAGGTGGCAAAAAATGTGTCCAAATTTCGATTCGGAACGAAACGAACTGCACATATCTAGTACAGACACCTACCACTGCAGCTGTGTAAATCCAGGTGCTGAGAGAGGCCTGCAATTTATGTTATATACGGCCACATGCATCCATACGCACAAGGCTTAAAGAAGAACCTCCCACCCTTTACTCATTGAGAAAATGTCAGCAGCTGCACTGTCTTTCCCTTATTATCTGCAGAACAGAAGCAGGTGAAAAAGTTTGAGGTTGTTGATGAGAAAATTATTTTATTCCTCAGTGAAAACAAAGGATTTTAGAAGAAATTCTACATTTCAGCAAACTGAAGCCGTCTGGTATGGGAGTGCCGCTGTGCGTGTGTGTGTGTATAGCAGCGTGTGGCTGAATACACACAGCGACCGCGCGTGCTCACCGCTGAGTGCAGGATCCTTGTTCACGCCGTGGTGTTGTGACAGGCGAGTGATGTCTGTATTATTAATTCATGACGTTAAGTGCCAGTGTAGATATAATTTATTGCTGAGGGGTCATGTACTGCAGCTTGTTTAAACACAGGGGCTCCAAAAGCACCATCCGCAATCTGATTGGTTGCTATAGGCAACACTTTCCTTAGAAACAGCTCAACTGAGAATGAAACCGCGGCAAAGCTCGCTTCTTTTCTGATATGATTTGCCAAATCAGCAACATTTATCAACCGTTATGTAGTGTGAGGGGCACTGATGGAGAATTCAGATTCGCACGGTGGCACCCCAACGCACCCATTAAATCTTATTGGCACCCCAATGCAGCCATTTATTCTTACTGACACCCCAATGCACCTATTAAGTCTTATTGGCACCCCAACGCAACCATGAATTTTTATTGGCACCCCAAGGCAGCCATTCATTCTTACTGACACCCCACTCGCCCACTAATTCTTATAGGCGCCCCATTGTGCCCATTAATTCTTATTGGCACCCCAACACACCCATTCATTTTACTGGCACACATTTATTCTTACTGACACTCCAGTGCACCCAATAATTCTTATTGGCACCCCAACGCACTTATAACATTTATATTGGCACACTCAACACACCCATTAATTCTTATTAATAACAAAACACACCAACTAATTCTTATTGGCACCCCAACGCGCCTATTAACTCAACGCACCCATTAATTCTTACTGGCACCTTAATGTGCCTATTAACCCTTACTGGCACCCCAATGCACCCATTAATTCCTATTGACAGCAAAACACACCCATTAATTCTTATCGACACCCCAACGTGCCTATTAACTCTTACTGGCACCCCAAAGCACCCATTAAATTCTACTGGCATCGCAACGCACCCATTAACTCCTGCTGGCACCTCAATGCACTCATTAATTCCTATTGGTAGCTCAACGCACCCATTCATTCTTACTGACACCCCAACGCACCCATTTTTATTGACACCAAAACACACCCATTAATTCTAATTGACACCCCAACGTGCCTATTAACTCTTACTGGCACCCCAGTGCACCCATTCTGGCACCCCAACGCACCCATTAATTCTTATTGGCACCAAAACGCACCCATTAATTCTTATTGACACCCCAACGTGCCTATTAACTCTTACTGGCACCCAAATGCACCCATTGATTCTGACACCCTAACGCACCCATTCTTATTGACACCAAAACACACCCATTTATTCTTATTGACACCCCAACGTGCCTATTAACTCTCACTGGCACCCAGGGGCGGACTGACCATTCGGCCACTCGGGCTCTTCCCGAGGGCCCCGGGCCACTAGGGGGCCCCATGAGGGTTGCCAGCCTCAGTAAAACCAGGGACAGTATGTAAAAATCTGTGTTTTTTTTACATCTGTTTCTGAAATGTCCCTTACCGACATCCTTTTGGTCTAAAAAAACAGAGATTATAGCTGCCCCACCTCTCCAGTACCTTCTTAGCCAATAGAAACATGTCTGTGTATACTGTGTGTACATGTATGTGTATACTGTGTGATTGTATACTGTGTGTGTATATACTGTGTGGCCCCATAATCTCTGATTGCCTGGGGGGCCCCATAATCTCCTATTGCCCGGGGGCCCCATGAGTTGTCAGTCCGCCCCTGCTGGCACCCCAATGCACCCATTCTGACACCCCAATGCACCCATTTTTATTGGCACAAAAACGCACCCATTAATTCTTATTGACACCCCAACATGCCTATTAACTCTTACTGGCACCCCAACGCACCCATTCTTATTGGCACCAAAACGCACCCATTAATTCTTATTGACACCCCAACGTGCCTATTAACACTACTGACACCCCAATAAACCCATTAATTCCCATTGACAGCAAAACACACCCATTAATTCTTATTGACACCCCAACGTGCCTATTAACTCTTACTGGCACCCCAATGTACCCATTCATTCCTATTGGCACACTTTTGAGCGGTTTGAACACAGTCTAAAGTCCATTTTAATGAATGGGCTACCCTACCGCAATGCACCAGAAAATGTGTGTTAACGCGTACGCAAACCAAGTCTGGGCTGGAAGCTATGTGACCAGTACAGCCGGATTATGTTACCCCTAGTGGGCGGGTAAACCAAGCGGGCGCCACCTATATTCGAAATATGACTTTTGTGGGAACTGGCTCTTTAACGCCGCCAGACTCCTGTATGTATGAAGATGTTTGGTTGCCAATGTTCAGCACTGAAGTGCTGTATATACAATAAACATAAAGTCCTTCACCTTATTGTTTAATTCATGAGAGATGAATACAATATGTGGAACATCACAATGATTCACAAAGAGCGCTGCCACAGATAACCTACTTTTTATTCGCAGAGAAGAGGTAGATGCACATTATCTGAGCGCCGCATCTCTAAGCGGGCCGCATTCTTCTGGGTTTAGCACGTTGACGGCTTTACAGCTCAGAGAAATTTATTTAAAGGAGGTCGATTTAACCGGCCTAAAATTGTCAGATGCTGAAGACCCCTACAAACCGCGGAAAAATGCGGCGGTGACCTAATACAGCACTAGCAAGAAATGAGACGTATGCAAGGCCAACATGTACAGCACCACAGCTAAACGGGCAGAAATTGTCCCTTATGGGGATGGGTCCTGGTTTCAATTTCTACCAAAAACATTAAAGCCCAATCCAACATGAGTCATCAAAATATATTCTGGTGCATTTTTTTTTTTAAAGCAACCACAGCCTGAGTAGAAAAGCCTGTCCCCTGCCAACATGATGCAGAGAAGAAGGAGCACTTGCTGACTGTGGCAGTGGTCTTTCTGCGAAAGGTCCATCACCTCCCCTGCCGAGTCACACCCATAGTTCTGCAGTCAGCAATGCTCATGCTCCCTGCTGATTGGACAGCTCTAGCTTTGAGGAAGCAAAGAGAGTGTGTCAGACCTTTGCAGAGAGAAATAATTCTCCTGTGCAGCATGCTGGCAGGGGACAGGCCTTGTACTCGGGCTGTGCCTGCTTTCTAAAAAGAAAAAAAAATTGAAAACGTTGACACTTTTTATTTTAATGAAGTAAAGTGGGCCTTGGGCCTGGCTCACACCTGAGTGATGACGCTTTTTTGTGCGTTTTTTTCCTCCCCCCATTTTAAATGGGCCTCCCTCCGCTACAAAACCGTGCCTTGCATATTTCCACGATTTTCACGTGTTCTGTTGTCCGGCATAAATCTCTCTCCCTCCCCCACTAATAAAAAATAAAAATAAATAAATAAAATAAAAACCCCAGCACAAATCCCCCCCCCCCCCCCCCCCAGTCTCCCCTCCTAGCACAAATACCCGCCAAACATCCCTCCCCCTCTACTATATTAACTCTTCAAGCATACCCATCCACTAAAAAGATAAAAATAAATAAATAAAATCACCCCACCCAGCACAAATCTCCCCCAATCCCCCCTTTTAGCACAAATCCCCCCCCCCATTCTCCCCTCCTAGCACAAATACCCGCCAATCATCCCTCTTGCACTAATCCCCTCCCCCTCTACTATATGACTTCTTCAAGCATAAACCAACCCTCCCACATAAAAAAAAAAAAAAAAAAAAAAAATCACCCACCCAGCACAAATCCCCTTCCCATTTTCCTCTCCTAGCACAAATACCCGCCAATCAACCCTTCTAGCATAATCCCCCCCCCCCAAAAACCCCCCTTTAACGATCCCCCCCCCCCCCCCCCAAGAAAAATCCCTCCTAGAACAAATCCCCTCCCCCTCTACGACCTCTTCAAGCATAGCCCCCCCCCCCCCCCCCTCTAAGAGGAAAAAAAATAAATACAAAAATAAAAATAAAATCACCCAACCCAGCATTTATCTCCCCCAACCCCCCCTCTTTTAGCACGCATCCCCCCTTTTTGCACAAATCCCCATCCCATTCTCCCCTCATAGCACAAATACCTGCCAAAAAAAAAATCTAGCACAAATCCCCTCCCCCACAAAAAAACCCCTCCTAGCATAAATCCCCTCCCCCACAAAAAAAACCCTCCTAGCACAAATCCCCTCTCCCTCTACTATATGACCTCTTCAATCTGACAAAAAAAATAAATAAACCCTCCCAGCCCAAATCTCCCCCAATCGCCACTTTTAGCACAATTCCCCCACCTAAAACAATTACCTCCAGCTGTCCCCCAAATTCCCCCTCCAACACAAATTCTACCAAACTCCTTGGGTCCCCCCTCCCCAGCTCACATGATACCAATGTGTCCCTCCTGCCCTCCCCTTGTCCCGGTGTTGTATCATTAGCCGTCCCCCATCACGAAGTGTCCGATGTGTACTGCGCATGCGCAGTACACAGGACACCCAGATTCCAAAAATTGCCGAGGATGAACGGCGCCTGCGCCGTCAGTCCACTTTCAAGCCCCACCATCCAAGTGGATATAGGAGTTAGAATATAAAAGTGCCGAGCGCAGCGAGGCCGTGCCCGAAGCGTGGCGAGCGAAGGGAGCCCGCGAGGGGCCCTTTAACTTTGACTAACCCTATGTCCGATTGGATGGTGGGGGCTTCACCTCGACTCACGGCGCAGGCGCCGTTCATCTTCCGACAATTTCCAAAAATCTTCATGCTCCGTATTGCGCATGCGCAGTACACTTCGGACACCTAGTGACAGCCGGACACTTGGTGATAGAACACCGGCCGTGCTCCCGATACCTACTTGTGATTGGGAGATTTCCAGTCATGTGACAGCGGTCACATGACCCCCAATGCCCACTTCCTGGCATTTAGAAGCTCTTAAAGGGTCTGAAGGCAGTGGCAGGAAGGGGTTAAAACGTAATGACGTCGCTCGCCGTTTATGGTAGTGACAAATGACTATTATGAGCACAATAAACACCTTGTAGCCCCGGTTTACACTGAATGCGGCTTTGATATACTGCGACTTCACTTGAAATTGCACAATTTTTAAAGCCGCATGTCAGTGCAACTTCAGATGCGACTTGGCTGACATCTGAGCGACTTCACGCACAGGTGTCTATGCAACTCGCACCTGAAATCACCAAAAAATATAGTGCGGGAACTACTTTTTCAAATCGCTGCAAAGTCAAAAAAAATAAAAATCTGCACAACAGTCAGATGGAAATGAAACCCAATCGGAATAATTCTGCGGAAGCGGGAAGATTCGCTAACCGTTATTGCTCTCCGCCAGCCACCTGCTGATTATCCCGGCATGTCAGCGGCTGACCTGAACTCCCATCTGTTGAAGGGCAATAAATTTAGAATACAAAAAAAATAAAATAAAAAAATCCCCAAAATACGTCCAGAAGATCTTTGGCCCCTGGGGAATCTGGCGCATTTTTTTTTTTCGCCTCCCTTCATACAAAGTCAAACGGCGCGGAGGGCAGCTGACGGAGTGGGTTACTCTGATCGAGGCACCGGAGCGGAGAAATTGCCTGTTACCTCGGGTTGATTTTTCACACGCTCCTAAATTGCTTTGTATTGACACACTGTCACAAGTCGATCTTCACATTAACCTGCTGAGCCCGGGACCGGCTCGCTACGGCTAGAAATCCAGCTAGGCCCGCGTGCCCTCAGCCCCCCTGGCGCCGTGACCTCACATCTCCGAGGTGTTTCATTAGTGCGTCTCTCTTCTGTTTCAGCGTCGGGCGGTTTTGGCCGCAGTGGCGGCTAGATTGCAGTTGGGGACTGAAGGCGCTGGAGATTACAGGTCATCTATCGGCACGCCATCGCTTGTAAATATCATCACACAAAATGGTGAGCGAGAGAATTTTACAAGTCCAAAAAGTTTTGTGCAAATAATTTTTTATTTTTTTTTTAAATAAAAAGAATTTAAAAATGTTAAAGCGTATTCCATGCGTGAGTCCCACAATGTGCTTGAACGCACCGCCCTTTGCAATCTGCATGCGGGTGCCAATGTAATGTTAACGGCATCCCAAAAGCAGATCACAAAATGCAAGCCTTTGTTGGCACCAAATTGCATGGTACTGCAGTACCATTCAATGAGTCTTGGGGCCAATTCACACCATAGAAACGCAGTCCGGATGCATTCCAGATGCTTTTCTGCATGCGCGTTTTTGATGCATGCCAGAGTGGTTTTGATGTGCTTTAAATTGGATACATATATGGCCACCTTTAGGCCACTTTCACACTGAAGCGCTTCTAAACTGCCAGTAAAAACACTGAGCGCTTTTGAAGAGCTTTTCAGGCGCTTTTGAAGAGCTTTCCATTCATTTCAATGGGGAGGGGAGTTTTTCACAGCCCTGCCAGCACACTGCCCCAGTGTGAAAGCGTTCATTGATTTTAATGGAAATAAGTTTTCGTGAGCTTTTTAGGCGCTGTTTTTAGCGTGAAAGCGCCTGAAAAGCGCCTCAGTGTGAAAGTGGTCTCAGGGGCGTTTTTCAGGCGCTTTAGCGTTAAAAAAAGCGCCTGTAAAGCGCTTGAAAGAAGCCTCATCTGCAATCCCAATGTGAAAGCCCAAGTGCATTAAGAGCCCTTTCACACTGCCAGCGCCCGAAAAATGCTCGTAACGCGCCGCTTAAACTAGCAGCGCTTTACCAGTGTTTTTCGAGCGCTTTTGGTAGTGGCCAAATAAAGGTTTAAAAGCGCCCACAAAGCGCTGCTGTCAAAGGCAATTTACAGGCGTTTTTCAGGCGCTTTGCAGGCGCTTCCCATTAATTTCTATGGGAAGGGGCGCTTTAGGAGCGGTTCATTCACCGCTCCAAAAGCGCTGCAAAGAAGCTGCTTGCAGGACTTTTTTTGACGCCCTGCCAGCGCAGCGCCTCAGTGTGAAAGCACTCGGGCTTTCACATTGAGATTGCAGTTGCGGCTTCTTTCAGGCGCTTTTTTTTAACGCTAAAACGCCCCAGTGTGAAAGGGATCTCAGTGTGAAAGCACTTGGTCACATTGGGATTGCAGGTGAGGCTTCTTTCAAGCGCTTTACAGTCGCTTTTTTTAAAGCTAAAGCGCATGAAAAACACCTAAAAACCGCCCCAGTGTGAAAGGGGTCTTAGATTTACCAAATCTGGAAGGCGAAATCCTACCTGAGCAATCAAAAAAAAAAAAAAAAAAATTAAAAAAAAAAAAAAAAAAAAGTTAGCCCTGATTGACTAAAGGGGATTGCGCAAAATTTCAAATTGAACCAATGATCTACCAGTGTGACCGTTTCACAGCGACTGACAACTTCCAAAACTCAACAATTGCAACATATGAATGCATTATTACTAAGCGCCCCAGCAACCTGTACTGGTGCACTCAGGAACCCCACAGACAGCACAATGAGTTACAATTGCAGATATAATGGCATCATCAGAGATAAGCAGAACACTTACCTCCACAACACCAAGTCCTGAACTTCTCTGAACTTTACAGCATTTTCACCTGTGCTAATTAGCCCCAGGACTGCCCAGCGCCCCCCTGGGATTCTGACTGCTCCACAGCAAACTCACCTGTGCTAATTAACCTCAGCACTGCACACCACCCCCTGGTGGCAGCAGTCTGTATCTTGCTGTCCAGCCCTGCTAATTACGTTGTCCAACCAGCTGATCATAGGGATTGTAGAAGGCTTTGCCATAATTGCAATTCAGATATAAAAAAGGAGAACTCTGTGGTGCTTAGGAAAATAGGAGAAAAAGGTGTTTGTCTACTAACCAAGTGCACACTGCATCCAGCTTTTCAGCACTATTCCTGGCAGGCAGTGCTGGGACAAAATCATCCAGTGCCCAGGGCAAAGATGGCAAATTGCCCCCCCCCTCCTTCACTATATGCAAGCTTATGAGGAGGAGAGGAAGATAGAGCACATCCTGCACCTCCTCCCGGCTCTCTCCTCCTCTTCTTGCTGCTTCCAGTGCTGGGCTGACAGAAGTAGTGAGAGTGCTAACCACTACACCACTGTGCCGCCACTACTCCTGTCAGCCTTAGGCTCCATGCACACTGAAGCTCATAAACTGCAGTTTATTGGAGTTTGGGCGTTTTTTTTAAAAGCCCATAAACTCCACTCAATATTAGCCTATGTGTCCATGCACACATTGACGTTTTTTAGCTTTAATGAGCAGCGGAGTTTATAGGCTTTTTTCTGAACGCCAGAAATTTGCGTTCAAAGTGCCGTTTTTCACCGCCAAAAAAAGCCAAACGCTGATAAACGCTCATGAACGCGCGTTAATTAGCGTTCGGCGTTCTATTTTTGCAATGCATTGTGGGAGTTTGGAATACATTGTGGGATTTTTGGAGTGTCCTCTGTGTATTTTTATTAAAACGCTCATAAACGCTAATAAACGCTAGTACAAAACGCTGTTAGAAGGATGTTATTCAACCAGCTTTTTTCTGCCAGCAATCTAGCGTCCAGAAAAAGCTTTTTTGAGCTTCAGTGTGCATGGAGCATTATAGTAGAAGGAACTTGCAGTGCCCCATCCCTACAATACACAGGGCAGCTTCCCCTTCTGCCCATCCCTTGTCCCGGCCCTGCTGGCAGGCACCATCGGAGGAACCTGGGTACAGAAGGCAAAAAAATGTGAGATATTTTTACTCAAAATATTAATTTTCATTCACATATGGGCATTGAGGATCAGTTCATGACAGATGCCGTCCAGTGCGTTTTTTTGCATTAAGACAGTAGATTATATTGGTTCCAATGGCATATTTCACACCAACGCATCTAAATGCAACAAAAACGCACCAGAACACGCCAAATGAAAGAAAGAACAAAGAAACTAGACATGTGCAATTAGTTTCGTTTTTTTTTGTTTTTCGTTTTTTTTCGTTGTTTTCGTACGAATGAACGAATAGTTTGAATCGTACGAATCCGATTAACGAATCATTCAAATCGAATGAATCCGAAAAACAACGAAAATCCGAAAAAAACTAATTAAAAACAACGAATGTACTAATGAAGAAAATCCGAAAAACGAAAACGAACGAAAAAATTCGTACATTCGTAGCTTTTTTTTTTGTTGAATTGGTAATTTTCCGTGTCCCTTACAATGGTGCTGCTAAACATGCTTCGAATGGATTGAACAAAAAAATTCGTACATTCGTAACTTTTTTTTCGATTCGTAACTTTTTTTTTCGATTCGTAAATTATTGAAATGTAATAATAGCATACACATTACATAAAATTATGAATTATGCTCCAATTACGAATCTACGAATGTTACGAATGTTACGAATGTACGAATAAATACGAATGCGTCCGAAAATTAAACTAACGAAAAAACGAATCAACGAAAAAATAACTCTTACGAATGTACGAATCGTTACGAATACGAACACTGGCGACTTACGAATGTACGAATCGTTATGAATCCGAACACCGACGACTTATGAATGTACGAATCGCTACGAATCAACGGAAACGAAAAAAACGAAACGAAAAAAATGTTTTTTTTTCGGAAATGAAAAAAATGAAACGAAAATAAACAAATTTTTTTGTTGTGCACATGTCTAAAAGAAACCTTGGGAAAAAAAGGTAAAGCAAGAGGGGGAAAAAACGCACTGGGATGCATTGAAAATGCATGAAAAATAGGCATGCAGAAACGTATGGAGTAGTGTGAACTGTAAGCACAAACGCATCCAAAACGCATCCGGAGTGCGTTCTTGTGGTGGGAATCAGCCCTGAGGGTCTATTCACACTGCAATGTATGTAATGAGCGCAGGTACAAGCATGTCTGTTGGAGTAGCATGACACTGTGCTTTGGACTATGGGGTAGTCCCATTATGCCTCTGGGAGTAATTGTAACTGCCAGCCTTGCAATGCCTCATGGGAAATGTAGTTCCACAACAGCTGGAGGGCCCCAGGTTGCCTACCCCTGGATAACATAGCAGAGAAGCCAAACTTGTGCTGACCTGCTGTTTTGCGTTGCATTGTGAACCTGCATAGAGAACAATTTGGGTGCAACTTCAGGTTTTCATCCAGATGCGGTTACACACACTAAGCCCGTCCCAGGTCAATACACTCAACAACAAAGAAAAAGGAGACCTCTACGGGGCGAAACACGTAGGTGAGCCTGGCCTTGCCTGAGCTGGCTAGGGCTGCTTTTACGTCTATGACCATCGGGTCTTGTTGGTGTGTGCCAGTCAGAACCTTTCTTGCTACGCGTTGCATTGTGTTGCTCTAGTCTAAATATTTCTTGCACGGTGCATCCAAGACACTAATGTCTCACAAAAGAATATGTACACCCAGAGCCGATCGGCCCTATAGGCACACTATGCAAGCTGCTTAGGGCCCCGCCGCTGTGGGGGGCCCCCAAGACCCAGAATCCCCCCCTGCACCTCTGACTAGCCGTTTAGAGGGCAGTGAGGAGAGGTGGGAGGAGGTGGAAGGCGCCGATCAGCAGCTTTATGGTGCCTGAGTGGGCGGCGGGATCTCCCTGGGGTTTGTAGTACTCTCAGTGTATACAATGGAGAGGAGAATGGAGGGGCCTCTGACCCAGGCAGGTATCAGTTTCACTTTCACTCTGCTTGAACACTGTTGCTGATGCCTGGGTCAGAGGCCCCTCCCCTCTCCGCTGTATACATTCGGAGAAAGAACTACTAGCCCCAGGGAGATCCCCCTGCCTGTGGACACCATATAGCTGCCGACCGCCACCTCCCACCTCCACCAGCCAGGTACAGGGGAACCTCTGCAAGGGGGGGGGGGAGTCAGCTGTTTGGGGGCCCAAATGTAAGAGGGGGGCTTTCTGGGGACACTAATGTAAGGACGGGGGCCTCTGGGGACACTAATGTAAGAGGGGGGCTCTCTGGGGACACTAATGTAAGGACAGGGCCCTCTGGGGACACTGATGTAAGGACGGGGCCCTCTGGGGACACTGATGTAAAGATGGGGCCCTCTGGGGACACTGATGTAAGGGAGGCTCTCTGGGGACCCTGATGTAAGGGGAGGCTCTCTGGGGACCCTGGTGTAGGGGGATACCCTCTGGGGACCCTGATGTAAGTAGGGAGGCTCACTGGGGACCCTGATGTAAAGAGGGGCTCTCTGAGGACACTGGTGTAAGGGGGGCTCTCTGGGGACTCTGATGTAAGGAGGGGCTTTCTGGGGACCCTGATGTAAGGGGAGGCTCTCTGGGGACTCTGATGTAAGGAGGAGGCTCTCTGGGAAACCTAATGTAGGGGGAGGCTCTCTGGGGACCCTGATGTAGGGGGAGACTCTCTGAGGGCACTGATTTAAGGGGGGCTCTCTGGGGACCCTGATGTAAGGGGAGGCTCTCTGGGGATCCTGATGTAAGGGGAGGCTCTCTGGGGACCCTGATGTAAGGGGGGGCTCTCTGGGGACCCTGATGTACGGGGGGGCTCTCTGGGGACCCTGATGTAAGGGGGGGCTCTCTGGGGACCCTAATGTAGGGGGAGGCTCTCTGGGGACCCTAATGTAGGAGGGGGCTCTCTGGGGACCCTAATGTAGGGGGAGGCTCTCTGGGGACCCTGATGTAAGGGGGGGCTCTGGGGACCCAAATGTAGGGGGAGGCTCTCTAGGGACCCTGATGTAAGGGGAGGCTCTCTGGGGACCCTAATGTAGGGTGAGACTCTCTGAGGACACTGATTTAAGGGGGGCTGCCTGGGGACCCTTGTTTAAGGGGGGCTCTCTGGGTACCTTGGTGTAAGGAGGGGCTCTCTGAGGAACCTGATGTAAGGGGGGCTCTGAGGACCCTGATGTAAGGGGGGCTCTCTGGGGACCTCATTCTGTTCTATATTGTTGTACTTGTTCTTTGACTGTTTTGTTTAAAGAAGGGAGGATTGTTTTGGGAGCACTGAAGTGTCAGGTGCGACTGTGTGGCAAATGGTTTACATAGCTCACGGCATCACGGGTCAAGTAGAGGGCCCCTTAGCATAATTTTGCTTAGGGCCCCAGGGAGGTCAGGATCGGCACTGTGTACACCCTTCACAGAGGTGACCACTGCTGTGGTTTGTAATAATAAAGTATGTAGAGATATAACTCAGAATGTGGCACCGCATCCAAATATAAAAAACAAAGAAAAATGATGGAATGGTACTGGACTTTATATTGGTAGCCACTTGTAGACCCAAATGAAAAAGGGAAAGTACTCAATGGAATAAAAGTAATACATTTATTATGACAACATTAAAAAAACACGTAAAATCATGGAATAGATTCAAAATAGGTAAGTACAAATTGTACATATTCTATCGTCCCAAGTGGGTTGATCCTATGTATGTTCAATATGACCTGTAGGTATGCCCATGGCTTTTGTGAACTTGTGACTTGAATTATAGCTGGTCTTCCAAATCAGGGCCCCACAGAAAGTGAAAAGTACCAAGGGATCACTACGCGTTTCGCTTATAGCTTCCTCAGGGGATCCTATTGGTACTAAAAAATATAACATAAATTAAGATATGTACATACATATGTGGATTTTAAAAAACTATTTGTACAGAGAAAAATATGTATATATATTCCTCATGGAACAAAAAAGAAAATCAATGTCCTGATTATGATTTTCTTTTTTGGTCCATGAGGAATATATACACATATTTTTCTCCGTACAAATAGTTTTTTTGTGCATATCTTAATTTATGTTATATTTTTTAGTACCAATAGGATTCCCTGAGGAAGCTATACGCGAAACGCGTAGTGATCCCTTGGTACTTTTAACTTGGTATGGAAGACCAGCTATAATTCAAGTCACAAGTTCACCATATCCATGGGCATACCTACAGGTCATCTTGTACATACATAGGATCAACCCACATGGGAATATACCATATGTAAACAATATGTACTTACCTATTTTGAATCTATTCCATGATTTTAAATGTTTTTTTTTTTATGTTGTCATAATAAATTATACATATATTATATATGTACTTTTAATCCATTGAGTACTTTATCTTTTTCATTTTGGTCTACAAGTATCTACCAATTTAAACTCCAATACCATTCCATAATTTTTCTTCACTGCTGAGCAGTGGTGTCGCTAGGGGGTGGCTTTTGGGGCTATAGCCCCGAATCTGGGGCCCATAGCCCCAAGTCTCTGCAGTGGTCCCCAAGGGGAGGGTAGGCTCTCTGGGGACCCTGATGTAAGTGGGGGGGGGCTCTCTGGGGACCCTGATGCAAGGGGGAGGCTCTCTGGGTACCCTAATGTAAGGGGGGCTCTCTAGGAACCCTGATGTAAGTGGGGGGCTCTCTGGGGACCCTGATGAAATGGGAGGGTCTCTGGGGACTCTGATGTAAGGAGGAGGCTCTCTGGGATCCCGATGTAAGGGGGGCTCTCTGGGGACCCTGATGTAAGGGGGGCTCTCTGAGGACCCTGATGTAAGGGGGGGGGCTCTCTGGGGACCCTGATGTAAGGGGGGCTCTCTGGGGATATATACACACACACGTATATTATTGTATATACATGTGTATGCCCGCCCAAGTGTATGACTTTCTTGACTACGCTGCTATGGGCTCTAGCCCCAGATCTTTTGTAGACCCAGCAACGCCCCTGCTGCTGTGGTTTAACAAACAAGCCCAAATTGCAGTGATTCAATTTATAGTTTCTCAGTTCACTATGGGGTGGATTTATAAAGAATTCACGTTACCATTATCCCGTAAAAATGCATGTACATTCGTGCTGTGTGAATGGGGCCAACATATGTACCTGAATAGGCTATATCCTTGGCTGTTTGAATATCAATAATTTCTTTAAACAGAAAATACCTCTTTTGGCCACTAGATGGAGCCAAGCATTATAGGAAATGCCTATGACACTTACCTCCATCTAGTGGTGCAAATTCTTTATTATTCAACTCCTATGTGTTTTTTTATAAAACAAGCTGTTTGCTTTCAGACCGTCTCTTTCTCTAATTGAATTCCAGCTTCAATTAGGGCTATAGAATAAAAAAATATTTTTTTCTTTTAATAGCTCAAAATACAAAATAATTTGTATAGCAATGATATAAGGGATACAGTGGTTTTGTGTGGATGGACCCTTTAACGCTGCCTGTTTATGTTCCATCACTAATATACACTGTAACTAACCTATACCATTTGGAGCTATACAAATATACTGCAGTTTAATTCTTCTTCACCTTCTTATTTAACGGTATTATTAACGCTTGCCGTGTTTTGCTTGGTTGCATAAATTCTCGGCTCTGCATTCGCCGGTTGATAATTTTCTGCTTTTGAAGCCTATGAAAAGGGTGAAGGTAATAACAGGGTGACCTCATTCTGTGCCCTTTAATGTTCTGAGCTCTCCGGAGATCCACAGCAATTCCATGGCCAAATCGAGAGAAATAACAGTACAACAGCTCTGAATATTAGCATGAATTCCCGTCCCGAGCCAACGCTGCCGCGGCCCAGGAAAAAGGCCCCATCGGCTGTCAGTCTTGAAGATTATTTTTGATTGTGTAATAAAGGAGACTCTTATATCCGTGTCCCGGTTTCCCAAACGCCGTCCTTCATTATCTCTTTGCCTGTAATAATGTTCTCGGAATTGTCTGGGAACGGCGCATGATGGGGCTGACCTTCCACGTCTAACTGCGCCTGGAAGGCTCTGGGGTGCCGGGGGACCGAACTGTAACTTAGGCAGATTATCGATCGTGTTCTACCATGCCGCTCTTTTGTTGAATCCGGTGTACCGGCTGAGAAAGATTTGACCTGGACTTGTCAAGGGCATTGCTAAATTTTGTAGGCCCTGGTGCCAAGTTGTTAACCTGGACGCCATACATTTTTTTTTGGCCAATGACTGGCATTGTTTTTCCTAAAACTGAACTCCAGGAACTATATTTTTGGCATACTTACATTGGGCCAGCTTGGCTTAATTTAAAGTTGAATTTTGGGTATGGCAAATTTTACATACCTGTGGGCAGGGCTGCCGATAAGGGGGTAGCTGACAAGCAGAAGGAAGGGGAACAGGAGGGGGTAATTGGTGCGGCAGAGGTGGCATTTACTGGAATCGATCCCCTGGAGTTCTTCCCTGCAGCAGATAAAAGCTGGCTTCTCCGCTTCTCCCTCCAGCCAACTTTTAGCTGCCGCAGGGGGGGAACTACAGGAAGTTGGCTTCTCCTTCCCGCCAACTTTAAGGTGCTGCAAGGGGGGGGGGGATTACAGGATTCCCTCCCACAGCTGCTTCCCTCACTCTCCTCTCCCCGGCTGCTGGGAAAATCAGTTCTAGTAAATGCTGCCCCCGTCACACCGATCACCCCCCCCCATTCTGTCCAGGTCCCCATTCCTTCTGCTGCCTGGGACCCTATGTGCCCCCCCCCAACACGCAGTGCTGTGCCACCTTTCTTTTTTATTTTCCTTCCGCTGGCTTTCAGCTGCTGCAGGGGTGAACTTCCCTCTTCGCCCTACCGCTGGTTGCTGCAGGGGGAATTTACAAGGGATCGGTTAACCCCTCCTTTCCAGGAACCCCTTTCTTCTGGCTTCCCTCCCACCCGCTGCTGCAGGGGTGAACTACAGGGGATTGGTTAACCCCCTCCTTTCCTGGAACCCCTTCCCTTTGCTTCCCAGGCCCCCATGTGTGCCCCTCCCGCAAGCTTCCGGCTTCCCTCTTTCGCCCTACCACCGGCTTCTGCAGGGGGATTTACAAGGGATCGGTTAACCCCTCCTTTCCAGGAACCTCTTTCTTCTGCTGCCCAGGCCCCCCTGCGTGCCCTTCCTGCAGTTTCTGGCTTCCCTCTTCTCCCTCCTGCCAGCTGCTGCAGGGGGAACTACAGGGGATTGGTTAACCCGTCCTTTCCTGGAACCTCTTCCCAGAAACTAGCAGAGATCACTGGAGTAGCGTTGTCTCTACAGAAATTTCCAGTTTCTAGAGGATGCCACATGTTTGGTATATGCATAGTAACATTGCTCCAAGCTGGTCCAATTTAGCTGAAATTTAACATCTCTAAATTTCAGCCTTAAACATCACCTTAAAATGTATCTAAACCCAAAACTTTGGGGATGGGGAAAGGTTAGAAGCCCTGTCAGGTTTTTCTGGGGCTCTGTTAGAGAGAGACAACATTTTACCAGACAGGAAGTGAGGGAAAATCCTCAGTGGGGACATCAATAAGAAGCTGACAGAAGTTCTAGCACTACCTTACTTAACTAAAGAAAAAAAAACATTTTTACTTCTGTCTGTGTTATCGTTGGAGAGATTTCCCCTCACTTCCTATCCTGGGGACTCTCTTTTTAACAGAAAGGAAGTGAAGGAATCTCTCCAACAGAACATTCAATGGCAGTAAAACTTGAAGCGGCTCTAATGTTTCCCCATTCTATCCAAAACCCCAAAGAAATCTATGAGCTACAAGTACACTATATACACCATAACCGACACACACAATACCGTGACTACAGGGATCCTCCGAGTCTAAACCCCGACCCCTGATGAAGGGAGAGGTGATAGGTAGAACTGGTTGGAGAAGTCCAAATACACAGAGCATTGATCTTTTATCTGTCTATTTGTGAATTATCTTTCTATGTATTTATCTATCGGAAATTTATGTAGAACGGCAATTTTGTGCATTTTTTAGTGCTAAATCCAGTATTTGAAACTGAAAAATAAAAACCCCTAGTGGTGGACCTTTAAGGCACGTACAAGGTAAAAGAGTATTTTGTTTAATAGTAGAGTATGTTTAAATACTCTTTTACCTTGTACGTGCCTTTTGTTTTTTAGTTTCTATCTGTCTATTTTTTTATCTATCTTTGACCCATCTATCCATATTTTATCTAACGATCTAGCTGTCTATCTTTGCCTTATCTATCCATCTATCTATCTGTTTTTTTTTTTAAATCTATCTATCTATCTATCTATCTATCTATCTATCTATCTATCTATCTATCTATCTATCTATCTATCTATGTCTGACCCATCTATCCATGTATTATTGATCTATTTTGACCTATTTACCCATCTATTATCTATCTATCTATCTATCTATCTATCTATCTTTGACCCATCTATCCACGTGTTATCTATCGATCTAGCTGTCTACATTTGCCTTATTTATCCATCTATTTATCCAGCTATCTGTTTTTAATCTATCTAGCTATCTCCGACGCATCTATCTATGTATTATTGATATATTGGATCTATTTATTGATCTATCTATCTATCTATCTTTGACCCATCTATCCATATATTATCTAATGATCTAGCTGTCTATCTTTGCCTTATCTATCCATCTATTTATCTATCTATCTGTTTTTTTTTTATCTATCTCTGACCCATCTATGTATGTATTTTTGATATATTGGACCTATTTATTGATCCATCTATCTATTTATCTATCTATCTATCTATCTATTTATCTATCTATGACCCATCTAGCCATGTATTATTGATTTATTTTGACCCATTTACTCATCTATTATCTATCTATCTATCTATTTCTATAGATCTGTCCAGCTATTTATTGATCCAACTATCTATCTATCTATCTATCTATCTATCATTCTATTTATCTGTCTATCTATCTATCTATCTATCTATCTATCTATCTATCTATCTATCTATCTATCTATCTATCTATCTAACTATCTATCCATCTATGTATCTTTGACTCATCTATCCATGTGTTATCTATCGATCTAGCGGTCTACCTTTGCCCTATTTATCCATCTATTTATCTATCTATCTGTTTTTAATCTATCTATCTATCTATCTATCTATCTATCTATCTATCTATCCCGACCCATCTATCTATGTATTATTGATATATTGGACCTATCTATCTATCTATCTATCTATCTTTGACCCATCTATCCATATATTATCTAATAATCTAGCTGTCTATCTTTGCCTTATCTATCTATCTGTTTTTTTTTAATCTATCTATCTATCTATCTATCTATCTATCTATCTATCTCCGACCCATCTATGTATGTATTATTGATATATTGGACCTATTTATTGATCTATCTATCTATCTATGACCCATCTATCCATGTATTATTGATTTATTTTGACCTATTTACTCATCTATCTATCTACCCATCTATCCATGTGTTATCTATCAATCTAGCGGTCTACCTTTGCCCTATTTATCCATCTATTTATCTATCTATCTGTTTTTAATCGATCTATCTATCCATCTATCTATCCCCGACCCATCTATCTATGTATTATTGATATATTGGACCTATCTATCTATCTATCTATCTATCTATCTATCTATCTATCTATCTATCTATCTATCTATCTATCTATCTATCTATCTATCTATCACAGTTGGAAGATAAGCTGGCCATACATTATACAATTTTCTTATTTAATTTCCTTTAGATTTACCTTCATCTATTTAGTGTAAGGACCCGCCTGATTGCATACAATTTGAACATGTTTAGGTTTGACCTCATATTCTATGGTTTTGGTAAATCTAAAGGAAAATTGTACAAGAGTATTGTATAATTTATAGCCAGCCTTAGGCTAACCATACATTATTCTTTTTTTTTTTTTTTGCTCAACCACCAGGCTGAACAAAATAAAATGATCCGATTCCCCCCCATCCATACATTCGATGTGGATGGGGGAATCCTTCCTGCTGAGCCTTTGTATCCTGACAGCGAGGAGCCTTCCCCACCATCAGAATACAGTGATCAGTGTTGCCGGCCATAGTCAGCAGTACAGTACTGATCGATGGGGGGGAAAAACCCGACAGGCTGGTAGTACCCACATTGATCAGTAGATTGAATTGTGCAGCCTGCCCATACATGGATAGAAACTCGGCCGGTCCCTGCTGAAATAACCACATTTTTATCCATGTACGGCCTTTAGGCATTAGATATCTGTGTTGAACGCCTCACATTCTTTCAAAGAAAAAAAGAAAGTAAGATGTATTTTATTGAAGATGTAAAGTAAAGATAACAACGTTTCTTTTCGTCTCGATGTTCTGATGGATCAGAAGATTAAAGTCGTCTTCTCTTTCCGGTAACGAGTCCACCTGAGGCGTCTCTTGGTTGTGCCTGGCAGGCCGAGTATTATTAATCATATACAAATCTGTGTCTGGGGAGCATTGTGGAGAGAGATGTGGTAAACACACAAAGTGAGCGTTTCCTGCCCATAAACCCGTCCGCCTTTATCGCCATCTCACAAATCATCTCACAAACGGCGTGCCACTTACACAATGATAACTTTCCATTTAACGCCTATAAACCCACCAAATCCAAATATTACGGCCTTGTACTCCATAAATCTCCGGGGGGCGGCGTTCAGCTTTCATGTTTATTTTTGACTTGTTTTAAAAGTGTACCTGTTCCCCATAGGGATGGCGGCCATATTGTGTAGGATGGAATACTATTTAGCCTGTTGGCTTAACTAGTGACATCACTGTGGGACAAATCTTGAAGTGATGTCATTGGCTTCTATTGAGTTCACTGGTTGGGTTCAAAATGCATAGCTCCCAACTGTCCCTGATTTGGAGCAATGTCCCTCTGTCCCTCATTCCTCCTCATTTGCCCCTTATTTTGGTCTGATCTTTATCCACTGGCCGACCAGCTCCTGTACATATACGTTGGCAGTTAAAGGATGGATATCTCGGTAACGGCAGCAGCTGCTGCCACAACCGAGGTATCCATCTTTTGAGCCGGCAGTCCTGTTTACGATAATGGTGGTCTTTGTGGCGGATTCGCCACGAGATCACCGTTATTGGCAGCGGGAGAGGGGGCCCACCCTCCCGCCGCTCTCCCGCGCCCTCCGCCGCTTACCGGAGCCGTCGGCAGCGGCGGAGGCGATCGGGACCTCTCCTTGGCTGGGTATGGAGACAAGTGAGGGGAAGATGGCCCCCACCCGTCTCCATACTATAGAAGGGCAGAAGCGACGTCAAAATGTCACTTCCGCCCATACGTCTTAAAGGGCCATTTTTCTGTTGTAATTTTTTCAAATGACAAAATTTTTTGCATTTAAGTCCAAATATGAGATCCAAGGACATTTTGACCCCCAGATCTCATATTTAAGAGTTCCTGTCATGCTTCTTTCTATTACAAGGGATGTTTACATTCCTTGTAATAGGAATAAA